>CAJNIZ010001420.1:0-13737 GCA_905231905.1 Symbiodinium pilosum | reverse complement strand
GTTATCTTGAATGACCCCTTTTTTTTACATACAAAGGTGCCTCTAGGTAGGGCTTAGGATCCCAAAATCAGATCCCCTATGTGCACCCGTAGCAGCGCCTTATGTAGCCTGTGTATAGTTTCCCATATGGTCCTAGGGTATTTGATTTTGAGATCCCTGTCAGGGGTCTTGGCAGAGGCATTATAATTCCGAAAAGAGAGCATGCCATGACAGAATCAATTCGATCGACATCGATCTATTGATTCGATTTCCAGCAATCTACGGCGATCCTCCGATCCCACCTCCCACCTCCCACCCCACCTCTCACCTCCCACCCCATCTCCCACCTCCCACCCCCTCCCACCTCCCACCTCCTCTCCCACCCTCCCACTCACCCACCCACTCCCCCACCTCCTCCCACCCTCTTACCGCCCTGAAAGTGGCGGGGTGGGCGTGGGGGCTTGGGAGGCGGGAGGGTGGGAGGGTGGGAGGAGGGTGGGGGGTAAGGTGGCAGGTGTGTGGGAGATGGGAGGATGGGAGGTGGGAGATGGGAGGGCTACAGTAACGGGCAAGTTCGATTCGATCGATTCGATCGTCGATTCGTCGATGCCGGTGTTTGCGGTTGGTTGGCTGGGCATGGAGAGTAAAAGAATATCCCCCACGAAAAGGCTACACCCCAAACCCTAAACCCCACTAAACTCTAAACCCCACACCGCGCGTCTTGGCTGGCTCCACCCAAAGGTTTTGTGCGGTGGAAACTCTTAGGGCCAACAAGCCCCAATTCATTAGAGTTTAGTGTTCAGGGTTTTTAGGATCTAGCTAGAAAGCCGAGTTACCCATAATAATGGTTACTTTAACCCAAAGTAGTAGGAAATTGTGGGGGAAAGAAAGCTATAACTATGGGCTACTGGCTTTCTTGGTAGGGTTTAGGGTTCAGACTTCACCAAACCCGCGAATATCTCCAAACTCCGGGGCTGTAATTCTGTAGATTATGCCCACTGCTTCCCCAGACCCTCCTATGTAGTTCATTCTTTCTGAAAGGCTACGGGAGGGTAGTACTTAAATCGCACACAAATGCACTAGTATTGGGGTCTGGGATGCTCTGACTCCCTCGAAGGCAAGCTTGTTCTGAAGGGAACACATCCTGCATGAACCTACCTAGAAAGCCCAGTCACCCTGGTAGGAGCTTAAAGGAAAGTACCCTAAACCCTAAACCCTTAACCGTTATGGGCCACTGGCTTTCTAAGTGCATACAATTCTCGGATTCATGCAGGATTTGGCCAATCAATGGCAAATCCTCTGCCCAGGCGAGAATCATAGAACTCATGACGGTTTAGGGTTTAGGGTTTAGGGCAGTGGCAAACAGGTTCTCCTAGTCTCGATCTTGTCCTTCGCCGACCTTTCTCGTGTTTTGCGGATGCAGTCAGCCTTGTTTAAGGAACGACCCGAGTTTAAGCAACGACCAGACAGCCGAGGAATCTTCATCAAGTGTCGGAACGCCTACAACATCACAAGCCCTTTCTTTTGGAAGCTGTGGCTAAAGCGCCGCGGATTCTTGAGAATCTTGGCTACTGCTACGGAATTTGAATTTAGTTGCCAAGTTACCCAAATATTAGTACATAGTGAATGATACGGTTTCCTTGTTTTAGTAACCCTAAACCCTATATGAAATCCCCTTATTATGGTTTCCTTGTTGTAACCTCATTTAGGTTCCTTAGCAGCAACCAAGGAATCTGGCGCCAGAGTTTCTAGACGACAAGGTCTTTGGATGCACCAAAGCACCGGTAATTTGATCATGGCCTGCTTGAAGTTCCATGAGACTTAGTAACCACGAAAAACTGGGCTGAAAGCCCGACTTATACTTCGAGTAACCTACATAAGGGCTTCAAGGGGGGCTATAAGCAGGGATAGAAGCCCAGTTACAAGTAGTTACTAAGTTGCATGGACCTTCAAGCAAGGGTCCACGTCTCCCAAAAGTACATACTTTGGGGCCCAAATGGATGTCTATATACATGTACCTTGAAGCCGAAATCCATGCTATTAGGGGGCTTGGCAATTTTTGGATAGGTCCTTGTAATCCAAAATGCCGAAATCCTAAACTCTTTACCTATAAACCCCTATAAATCTAAAACTTTGACTTTAATTGGGTTGGGTTTAAATCACCTCCCCTGATATGAACCCGGCCCACTCCCCGAAATATTCAATATTCTCAATATATTATATAGGAATATTTAATTTTGGGGCGGGGGGGAATGAGGGGGGTGTAATATGAGAGGGATGGGATTACTATTGATATATAGGTATTTCGCTGCTCTCAGCTCTGCGACCATTGTTATCAAGTCAGTTCTCACGATTTGTGTGTAACCTTCCGTGTGTAATAGTTTCTACTTGGCAGGATCAAGAACAATTCCTCACATCCCTAAACCATAAATCCTAAACCCTAAGCCCCAAATCCCAAACCCTAAAATCCTACACCCTAAACCCTATACCCCAAACCCTAAACCTCAAACCCTAAAACCTAAACCTTGTATATCCCTATATAACCCCATATAAGCCCATAACATAACCCTTATATCCCCCTTTAAAAGGAGCGTTTTTCCAAGCAGTTCACCGCCCTGGCAGGAAGTTGTCACTCGCGCGTTGGCGTGTGACTGGGCTGCTGTGAAGGACAATTTCGGGTTTCGGGGTTTAGGGGTTTGGGGTTTAGGGTTTGGGGGGGAAGGAACTGAGTGTAAGTTACCATGATATGGATATAGAGGGTTTGTGGTACATAGGGTTTTAGTTACCAAAAAGTTGGTACAGGGTTTAGGGTTTTAGTTGCCGTAATATGAGTATATACTGGGGTTTGGCGTCTGCAGGGTTTAGGGTTTGAGTTGCCATAATATGGGTACGTACTTATCGCTCCCGCCAGGGCTGTTGGGGTGCACAGAAATTACCACATTTGGGACGCGGTTTTAGGGGTTAGTGTTTAGGGTTTACGCGGGTTTAGGGTTTAGGGTTTAGGGTTTGATGGGGGAAGGGGCCATTGAGGAAGGGGGTGGGGGGTGGTCCGGGGGTCTGCAAATGGGTTCCAAAGGCCCTGAGACTGGACCAGCCTCGATGAACCTAAACCCAGTTCCTTAACTATTACCCTAAGGGTCCAAGGACCCAAATAATAGGGTTTTAGGGCCCAAATACCATTAATCAAATAGTAGAGTATGTTGGCCCTAAAGCCCTATTATTTGGGTCCTTGGACCCTTAGGGTTAACCTTAAACCCTTATCTGGACCCCAAAAGTATGTAGAATAATGGCCTTTTGGGCTATTATTATGGGCTTAGGGCTATTATTTTACATACTTTTGGGGTTTAGGTAACCTTATAAACCCTAAAATCCCCCCAGTTCCTTCACAGCAGCCAAGGTGAAGGCCGCTGGTTGGAGTTCGTGTCGAAGCGTCTGCAGGACGATCGAGAGGCTGCGGCAGCAAAACTCGACAAATAGGGGTTTCCCAAAATTAGGGTTACCTTTTTGGGGGTTCCTACAGTAAGGACTACAGTATTTTGGGGTCTATATTGGGGTCCCCCTATTTTGGGAAACTACCGCATATGTTTGGCATGTTCGTGTTTTGGGTCAGTGTATGTAGTTGTATTGGACATATTGCTGAGGGCATAAGATATCTGGTGTTCCAGTTTTCAGGGGGGACCAGAAGTAAGATCCTACAATATATGCAGGTTCTAGCTGTCCCCATGCCTGGAGCTCCTATAATAAAGGTTTTAGTATGGTGTCTATATGGGGCGGTCGCCTTTTTGAAGATAATTGCGGTTATACATGAGCAATTACGTCAGTATTTACGTGGCTCTTCATGTATTTGTTCCTTCGACTTCATTGACTATTCCTGGTTATTTCATGAACTCGACCAGAACCCCCCAAACCCTAAACCACTAAACACCTAAACTTGTTGCCCCTACACCCTAAACCTTTGTGGAGGTCCCCATAATCTCCAAGCATGCCCTTGAGATGCCTTGATTCCAAAGTGTCCTCTACTTTCAGACTGCCACCCCCAATGAATCCTCTTCCCCAATGATATGGCAAGGCCGTAAGCAGTGACACTTAGACATAGTTACTGCTCAGCAAACATGAAGAGCTTGTGGCGGTTGCTCCTCAAACTTGCAAATTTGAGTTCGTTTTCTAAAAGCAGGGCTGGTTGGTTCAATCTAAATCTGAATATCCTAAGCCGCCAAATGGCAACTTATCCTAGAATCTGGAACTTCCAAGCTCATGTAGACGTCTGACACCAACGGGTAATATGTCTTTGTAAAATTATTGCATAGAACGCACACCCAAAAATTCGATTCGAAGACATTGGCCACCTAAATTCTAAAACCCTGAACCCTGGAGCCCAAGCCCTGAACCCTAAAAGCTGCATCCTAAAGCACCAAAACCCTAAACCCCACAACCCTAAACCCCACAACTCTAATCCCCAAAGCCCTACACCAGCAACCCTAAACCCCAAAGTCCCTAAGCCAGGTCGTGGAGATTGCCATATCTCATGATGGCCTCGCTTTTGAGTTTGCGTCCGAGCGACTGAGGGATGATCCAGACCTGGCCTTCAAGGCTTAGAGCTCTAAGAATATGTAGGGATATGGGTTTAGGATTTAGGGTTTAGGGTTCAGGGTTTAGGATATGTGGGATTGTATGGGAGGTTTCCCAAAGTTAGTTAGGGGTACCCTTTTTGGGGGGTCCCGATAATAAGGATTATTGTATTTGGGGGTCTATATTGGGTTCCCCTTATTTTGGGAACCTACGATATAGGAGTTTTAAGCTGTACATATACAATTACATGGACATATAGGAATAGGGATATAGGGAGTAGGAAATCAGCATTATGTCAGGGCTTTGGGATTTAGGAGGTTTGGTAGAGTTTAGGGGTAAGGGTTTAGTATGGGAGTTTGGAGAGTCTAGAGTTTCAAGACGTAGGGTTAGGAGAAGGGCCTGGCAAAGCCCGTAGAAACCACATTTTGTGGTCATAGCCATGAAGTCCCAAACAACGTGTCTTGAGGGTTTAGGGTTTAGGGTGGGCTCACCCTTTTTCAGGGTGACCTTTTAAGTGTACTTCGTGACCCCTGAAAGCTCTATAGTAACCCCGGTATCCCCGGTTAGCCCTGTGCTTACCTACATACTAAGTCTTCCGGGCCTCCAAGTTAACCCTGGTGTTTTTGCGTTTGAGTTCCTTAGCAACCCAGATTAAGGCCACCAGTTAACCCCAAACCCTCAAGAATGAAGCAGTTTCCATGCTTCTTGTCCATTTCCTCATTACTGAACCCTAAACCCTGAACCCTAAACCCTTTTAGTTCAGGCAGCGTGCAACAATCCACTAGCCATGTTGACCGCTTCGAAGCTCGTCCGCAGACTTCGCAGGTTTCTTCCAGGGATTTGAATTAGGACCCTAGGGCCTCAGGGATCTCAGCATAAAACTAGGTTTTTAGGGTTTAAGGGTTTAGGGTTACTACATTGGGCCCTAAATTTAAAGTCTGTAAATAGCACCTACATTGGGCTAATGGGATTTTCAGGGGGAGTTTCGTAAAGGCTTTTGGCGAGTGAACCAGGTTGTTTACCTCAGGAATATTGGCGAGTGTAAGTACTTGGTGTCCAATTTGGGACTCGGAGTTAAGATCCTACCATACTTAAGGCGGTACTGCAAGCTCAGACACAAAATGGACATTGATATAAAGCCTATAGAGCCTTTACTATAGTGAAATACTGCAAAGGTTTCCGAAAATGCAAGGATCTAACCTACGGGTCTCACTCTGAACTTCTGAATTTCTGGTTTTTTTGTTGGTGCGTGGCCCTGTCATTTAGACATTTAGGGCTTAGGGTTTAGGGTTACGACATCCCGAACAGAATGACGTGCCCTTGAATTTGACGTTCACTCATGAGGCTTGCTGGGGAAACGTAGTTCTAGAATGACAGCATGCTCTCGCTATCATGTGAGCTGTAGTCTAAACTCCTAGTATTCCCCTTAATAACCCCTATAGAAGTCCCCTATATAATCCCCTATATAACCCCCTTTAAGGAGTTTAGACAGTAGCTCATGTGGTTTATTTATTTCGGGTCATGACTTTTGGGCCACAGGATATTGAAGCATCCGTATAATTCAAGCTCAAACCGCTGGTTCAATGCCAAAGTTCACGAAGGTTGACCCCGTAAAAGATACAGGAATACTTGAGTATTGGGCTTCAGTTATGTCTTCATCCGCAAGGTGTTTACCTTGGATACCTACCCCACCCATTACGAGTTGGATTTGTTACTTTTGTTTAATGTCTTCATTCATTTAGTTATACAGAGCCCTTAGTATGACCCTATGATAGGCTGTTAATGAATGCAATGATATTTGCCTGTCAACTCTTAAAGTTCTTCCTGCTTCTCAGACTGAGTCATGATCAGCGCGGACAAATGGAAGCAGGTCTACCCTGGGCTGCCCTAAGCCCTAGCCTACCTCCCTAGTCCACCCTAAAACCCAGCCTACCCCAAAGCCTAGTCTACCCTAATCCCTAGTCTACCCTAAACCCTGATTCTGTGGGCTATCATCTTTTGGGTGGCAGGGAGTGCTGCAAGAATCCAAGCAAGCTCCAAGCCCCTGCGGCTTCTTTTCTGGCAGAAGTATCCATTTCTCACAGTCCAGGTCCCTAACTGGAGTGTATAGTTACTAAGCGTTCCGAAGTATGTAGAAAGGGATTCTTGCGGCCCAAGGCATATTCCGAATCGATATTTGGAGCCTGCGCACATGTAGCAGCCTTCCGCACGGTGCCCAGCTCAACGCATGATTCACGCTGGAGGGCCCAAAGTAAACTTCTGAAATGTTGAGCGCGTTTTGTTGATTGGTCTTCGACACCTGAGGGCAAGCCTAGAACTCACCATTCCCCGCGCCCCAGGCCCTAAATCCCAGAGCCCAAACATTGAGTGCCTGGACCCTACACAAGTTGTAAACTGTAAACTCTACATTCCTTATATCCTCCTATAGAACCCCAGGAAGACCCCCTGAAGTTTGCCTCAGCCAAGGCAAAGGCTCCAGCAGGATAGAGAGCTTCTGCTAAAGGCAGTGGCGGTCTCTTCCGTTTCATCGTGGACCACCAAGGCCAGAGGGTCTTAAGCATTGTTGGATAGAATCCGGCCTGGCCCTATATGAGCCATAGTCTAAACTCCTCAATTGGGATTATATAGGAGATTATATAGGGGATTACTGTATGGCTTATTAAGGGGGATACTGGGAGTTTAGACTATAGTTTAGACTATAGCTCATATGAGGTACTGTCAGCTTTAGCCTTATCAAGGGACCATTAGTAGTGCACATAGGGTTCTCTCTTGTAGTGTTGCAGAGTCCCCAATAGAGTCTCTAAGAAGGAACCCATGTCCATTCAATCATGTAGGAAATATTGGCTGTAGCTCGTACGACATCAAAAATATCTTGAGCCCCTAGAACCATGGCAGTGGATGATACTTACTGCGCTGAAGGTCACGCAGGATTTTGTACAGGGACCGTACTATCTGTCATATACGGTATACTTGAGGCACACAATCTTGAACCCTAAGCCACAATCTCGGGCCCAAATAGCTGGATCCCTACGGATAAGCTAAGCTTACATTGATTCCGCGCGATGCAGCCCATTTAGGGTTTCCCTCCTTGCTCCGACGGCTACACTCCCAATTCCCATGGTTATACAAGAAGTATATTAAAGGGGTTCAGGGTAGGTACATGGGAACCTATTTGAGCTCTCACAAACCCCAAAACCTTAACACCAATTTCTAAACAATATTCCCTAAACCCTACACACCCTAAGTTTTATTACATGGAACCTTTCGAAGGGTCTCAAATCCCGCTAGCAAATCTTGCAAGCAAACGCGGTCGCCCTCCCAATAGTAGGACCCGTAATTGTCACAGAAAACAGGGTCCGAATTTCCGAATGCTACCGGGGTTCGCTGTGGCCTCCTAGACCCTAAACCCTAAACCTAAACCATCCCCCACCAAAAAAAGGCGTTGACAAACATTGCCTGTGTGACTGCCCTACACCTACGGGGGTCCGAATAGGAATATGATTATGGTATATCATAGTGTATTCTAGTATATTATAGTACATTATGGTAAACTATGGTAAATTAAAATATCTGTAATTAAGGTCTATATGATGGCAGTTATCTTTAGGGTGTAGGGTTCAGGGTTTAGGGGGAGGCAGGTTTTGACGTGAAGGGATATGAATTCCAGTGCCTCTAGTTGATCACTCCAGTTGAAACCTAAACTCAAAACCCTACCTAGAAGGCCAGTTACACATAATCATGGGCAACTTTCCCCTGATTTCCTATTACTTTGGGTTAAAGTAGCCCATTATTATGGGTAACTAGGCTTTCTAGGTAAGCCCCTGAGCTCCAACCCCGATATAGTCCACATTGTAGTTTCCATTTTCTTTTCCATCCCCCAATTATACCCTAATATTATAGTATGATATTATAGTAGTCCCTATATAGCCCAATATTACCGCAACATCAAACCCAAACCCACGACCTGAACCCCCGCACCTTAAGCAAACCTTTGGCCAGCTGGGAGTCGTGAAGATCGGCAAGCCGTATGTGTAACTTTGGTAGAGACACATTTTTTCATAGGTTTTATCGGGGTTATATTGGGGTTACATGGGGTTATATTGGGGGTATGTTTATGACTGCTAGTGGATGCAGGGAGAGCCTGAATTCTTGGTCTGAAGGGTTTAGGGCTTAAGCTGTAGGGCTCAGGTCTCCGGGAGTCTAAAACGGACTCTTCCACTGTAGGAGCTGCCTGACGTCAGCAGTGGGTTCAGGTGAAAGTACCGTAGAAGCCTGCCGAAATGCCAAACCTTGAATTTCAAGTATTGTCCTCTTGAAGACTTTATTCCCCTTAAAGTCCTTTTTATCGCAAAGCCATATTCTGATTAAAAACGCACCCTAAATCTCAAACCTCAGAGCCTAAGCCCTCAAACCGCCAAGCCCGACTCTGATCATTAAGGCCCCCTAGAACCTTAAACCGTCGGCTTTGGTTTGAGTACTTGGGCCCTTTCATGCCCCTTTTTCAGGCCTGCTTTGGAGTTAAATCCTCAGCCCTAAACCCAAAGACCTAGACTCAAAACCCTAAACCCTAAGCCCTACTGTTGATGCAGGAAATTTTGCGCTACCTTAAGTCCCTTAAGTCCTAGGTATTACAATAATTTAGGGCCCCTAGGTGGTGCAAGATTTCATCCATCAACAGTAGGTCCTGCAGTGTACAGCCTGGTTCAGGGTTTGGGGTTTAGGGATACTACGCCAATAATGGAGGAGCAGTGGCAAAAGAGATCAAATGGAAACTGCGGTTGCTACAGGGGCTGTATTGCTGACCTGTGGTCAGGGCATGCAGATATGGAAACATGGGAACTACCGTACTATTGGGGAGTGTAATAGGAACGACTGTAAAGATCCATTCCTTCATTCCTTGAAAACCACAGGTACATAACCCTTAAATCGCAAACCCTAGGCTGCAAGCCCTAAGCTTAACTTGAGGCCCTCAACCCGCTCGAACTCGGCGCCCTAAATACCAAACCCTAAACTCCAAGCCCAAACCCTAAGCCCTAAATAGTAGCTTCCCTTTGCCATTATCCTTATATACTCCCCATATAAACCCTACATAACCCCGATATCCCTATATAAACCTCATTTGTCTGGGTTCGCTCGGGGCTTATCAAATTAGAGGCACCCTATAGACCATAGGGTTTTATTGAGTTTATGAGGGCATTCCATAGATTATAGAAGTGCAGAGGGTTCCGCGTGTAGGTCTCAAGGGTGCCCAAACCCTAAGCCCATAAACCCTAAATGGTCAGCAGGGCGTGAAGGAACGAAAATGAACATGGAAATTTGTTTCCTTCTTGGGAATATATAGGGACTACTCTAAGCCCTACCTCAAGCCCTAACCCCTAAACCCTGAACCTTATGCTATCAGGATCCCTTCCTTCAGTCATTGCTAGCCTGAGATAAGCAAACCCTAACGCAGGAAGAAGCGCCGGTGATGAATACTGCCTCAGAAGCGCGCCGAAATTTCGATAAGAGGCTGAGGGTTAGGGGTGTTGCCCTTACTACTACTACTACTACTACTACTGCTACATATTACTATTGCCCTAAACACTACAATCCATTCCTGAGCCCCAAGCCCTCAATCTTTGGTCTGCTAGATTTCCGATCTTGCAGGTTTACGGGCACCTAACAAATGGGCCACAGGTACCGGGGAGAACGGGAACGCTAATGTTTAAACTCCTTAAAGGGGGATTGTAGGGGGTTCTGTAGGGGACTATTATAGGGCTTATTTTGGGGGATGCTAAGGGGTTTAGGGTTTAGGGTATGGCTCATATGGCTCAATTGCTTGACCCTCTACATGCCTCCAAGTAATATCCCCCCTTTTCAAGCCTGACAGTTGATCAGTTATACTTTGTGTTAATGCCCGCCCGGAGGGAATTAGTTCGCAAGAGCCGTACGCCTCCTAGTATGGACTAAATTCGGGCTTGTTTGTAGGGTCTAGTGCGCATTACCATATAGAACCATCATACAGTTCTCATAAACCCCCACATCACCAGGTAGTCCCCCTGATATCCCCATAGCCTACAGGGTTTCCCATGAAGGGTCCCTGCTAAAGCCCGGGGAGTTCAAGACCTTGAAGGGGTTTGGGGCTTAAGACTTAAGATTCACCTATACTACTCCCACCCTGCACTCCCCCCGGTAGGTTCCTCCTTAATGTAAAGTTCTTTGTGAAAGAATTTGCAAACTCATCAAAGGAACCTCCGCAGGGATACAGGCGAGCCATTGTCTAAACTGCTAGCATCCCGCTTACGCGTAAAAAAAACCTTGAAATACTCCCCGAAGTAATCCCCTATATAACCCCCTGTAAGGAGTTTTGACCCTAAACCCCAAATTCTATATAAACCCTAAACCCTACATAATCCCCTTTATCAAGGAGTTTAGACCATAGCTCATAAGGCTCAAGACCTCCAGACCGGGAAGTCTTATGCTCCCCTTAGAATTTGGGTTCTGAGCCAAGTCAGGACTATCTACTAAGTTTCCCATTTGGGGGCTTCCCAAAGTTAGGGATACCATTCTGGGGGTTCCCATAATAAGGATTATCGTGTTTTGGGGATTATAAAGGGGTCAACTATTTGGGGAAACCACAAGATCTCCTGTTGAGTGCAGGGCGTTTTTGGGGCTTCGGCTTTTTGTGCTTTAGAGGCTTAGGATTTCCTCAGGGTTCAGAAAGTTCTTTCTTTCTTATGAACAAGAACTGTGGTTGGTCTTGGAAGGTTGAGGGTTCAGGGGTGTCAGGTTTTTGGGTATAGGGGCTATATAGGGATTGTATGAGGTTAGGGGTTTAGGGTTTTTGGGGGTTGAAGGTTTAAGGGTGAAGGGATTCCACAGTAGCTTGGGGAGGGTAAAACGCGTCAAAGTCTTGGTGTGCCCAGGGTTTAAGGTTTGGTGATTAGCTGCGTTTCTGATGACACAATATGTTAATCTCATTCCGGGCCCATTAGGGAAAATTCGCTCACCCAGTATTTCGCCTTTGGCCCGCTTTCAGAATCCAAGTAGAACCCTAAACCCTCAAGCCTAACCCTAGGGCGATAAGCAGTCCAAAGCAGGCACGACTCATAGATCTTAGGGCCCCAACTAGGTAGTAGTGTTTATACTTAGAGCTCCGGGGTGTGGATCCAAGTAGAAGACAACGCTCTGTTTGTCAAGGAGACCTGCTCTCAACCCTCAAAACCCTAGGGCCGTAGGGTTTAGGGTTCAGGGTGTAGGGTTCCGGGCTTAGGGACTCCAAGAAAAATTCAGCCCACGGGCAAGCCTGCCTGTGCAATTCGTGGCAACATGCTTCTAGTGCAGGCTATACCGTTTTGGGGCTCCTGAGGACCCAGATAGTATACGGGCCTATACAGGGATGATGGGAATAGCAACGAAACTGGAACATGAAATGCAACCTGGGTTTATGTAAAGTTTTGCAGGTTTTTGGGCTCGGAAACGCAACACCAAGCTGTAATCAGGTAATTTCCTGGTTTAGTTGCTATTCTGTTCTTCAACCTAGCTAGCACTGGTGCTTCGTAATATGCCTACCTAGGCCTGACCAGGCATGTGTCCTTTTGTTTTGCAAGCATGGCAACCTGAGCTATGGTTAAAGGGTTTAGGATTAGGGTTTAGGGTTTAGGGGTTTAGGGTTTAGGCTAAACTCCTTAAAGGGGGTTATATAGGGACTACTATAGTGGTTATGAAGGGGGATACAGTAGTTTGGACCATGACAGAACGACAACCTGGTTGAATTCGCCTTTCCATTCAGCCGTGCAAGCAATGACGACCTCTCCGATTGAGGTGAGCATTCAAGGCGTGGATGGATTTCGAGTTGAGGGTTTAGGATCTAGGGTTTAGGGTTACCAAAACACCATGACGAACCCATGTACGCAACTGCCTAGGAGCCCTTGGGTAAGGTGTGGATGGATCGTCAACAGAGATCCAAGTGCGGCGCGGCACAACTGCCGCGATGATTCTGGATCGCGAAGCTTTTAGGTTGGCAGCAGGCTATGAGGTTCGCTTGGTAAATGAGAGTGCTCAACCAGTGTCTGGGCCGCGGTTTAGGAAATTAACCACCGGTTTTTATTTATGTAAAACCAAGTTATGATATTCACTTTACATTCATATTATGGTATTTTAATCCCAAGACCAATACAACCCTGAGTAGAACCCTATAGCCCCCTTAAAGGGATCCTGTGATTCGTTCCGCCAAGGCATCTATAGAATCCCTGAGAAGGACCCCACTGATCCACTTCTCATTCCTATAAATCACCAGGGTCCCGAGGGCCAACCCCTTTTTGTAGAAACATCCATGTTACGACAACTTAGTTCAGGTTCCTTCACAGCCACTCAGGTGCAGCATGACGCCGAGATTTGGGAGCCTCAGGCAGGCGTCTGACCAAAGCTACACCCGCCAGCACGGCTTAAGGATTTAGAGTTGGGGCTTTAGGATCTGCGGTTTAAGGTGTCAAGAGTTTCATTTTTAGGGTCTAGGGCCTATTGTTTTAGGCTTGGGTCTAGTGTGTCAGATTGCAGTAGTGAAGCAGCAGGGAGCTTCCCAGCAAAGATTCCGAAGAGGGTGGCTATGATTGTGCTTCATAAATAACCCTACTCAGACCCTGCTCTGGAGTTTCCTTGTGGGTAGAATACTAGAACCCCTCACCAAAAAAGAGAGCAAACCCCAACAGGAACTAGATAGGGCCGTGGGGTAGCGAGTAGATCCCTAGGAACCCTAAACCCTAGAAACTCTAAGGCCTCCTGTTTTGAGAAACTCTCAACTCTTCCCTGGGCCGAGGTGTTCACTGTGGTACGAGTCAAGGATGTCGTGCAAGCAGCTAGGCGGCTGCCAGTCCCTATCGAAAAATTGGTTTTTGTGGAAATTCCTGATGGCACAGCTGAAGTATCCGACAGCGCATTTGCGGACTGTCACATGCTGCGGGAAGTCGAGATCCCTGGGTCTGTAACTTGCATCAGGAGGTGTGCCTTCACCCGCTGTGCTGCTCTCGAGAGCATCAAGATTCCCAGCTCCGTGACCAGCATTGAGGCTAAGGCGTTTTTTGGGTGCAGCGCTTTACACCACGTGGATATTCCTGAGTCAGTGACCAGCATCGGGCTAAGTGCATTCTGCAGCTGCGCTGCTCTCGAGAGCATCAAGATTCCCAACTCCGTGACCAGCATTGAGGCTGA
>CAJNIZ010001419.1:10194-29047 GCA_905231905.1 Symbiodinium pilosum | reverse complement strand
CAGAATGGTAATGGACCCTTATGAAAATAGCAAAAAGTAATAGTGATAGTAATTGTGATAGTAATAGTAATAGTAAGTAGTAATAGTAGTAGTAGTAGTACTAGTAATAATAATTGAATTCCCTCATAAACTGCGTGCAGTCATAGCGACACCTGCGCTCAACATTCCTGTTGAAATCAAGACCTCGACATGGTCTGAAACGTATGGGGTTTCCCCAAATTCAGCGTACCATTTTGGCGGTCCCCATCCTTGTTGTATTTTGCGGTCTATATTGGGGTCCCTGTTTTGAGAAAGTACCCTATGAGCTATAAACTAAACTCCTAGTATCCCCCTTAATAACCCTTATAGTAGTCCCCTATATAACCCCCTATATAACCCCCTTTGAGGAGTTTAGACTATACCCTACACCCTAAACCCTAAATCCCTAAACCCTAAATCCCTAGACCCTAAACCCTATATAACCCCCCTTTAAGGGGTATAGCTCATATGCCTTGCCTCTGGAGCTTATCAACCAAGGTGAGCTCGAAGGCCTGGCACGCGCGGCAGGGTGGGCAAAGTTGAGGCCATCTGCACCAGGACCTTCCGTGTACCCTTAGTTGGAGGTATATGTTCCCTAATAGTGGGTATTTAGGCCCTAATAGAGGGTAGCAGGAGGGTCTAGATACAAGTACCGTAACTACAAATTAGGGGACTCAGACCCTCAGGGTCCAAAGACCCAACGATGGGGCGCTTGGCATTTAGCTCGTGATTCGTAACTATCGTATAGGTGTTGGGGAAGTATGATATGAATCTTGAATACTGGGACGCTTAGGGATAACCATGCTCCTTCCCGTTGGAACCCAAGTTCTACCAGGTAGTAGGCCCCTTCTTTCATGGGTTCCCCTTCTACCCACCCCCCCATCAGACTGAACCCCAAACTTTGGGGATTACGGCCATGGGATACTGTCACGGCTTCGACTTGGGTGGTTTGCAAGTTTTTTCCCGAGGTTTGGGGTTCTTATGTTTATGTGGGGCTACAGGGAAGATAACATTCTACGGGTCGTGCATTTATGAGAAAATTACGTATGAAGCATTCCAAAATTCTGAGCGCAGTGGGTACAGGGGGTGCCTCGGATTTCGAGGAGTTGCCATAGTGGGGGCTCGTCCAAATACCTCAATACTTGCTCTCGCAACCAAGGGCGCAAGCAACTGCGCACACGCGGACCTCAAGCCGTTCGCGATTCTTTTCCTGAGGCCGGGTTGTGGCTGAGCATCTTACATTAAATTACTGTTATAAGGAAATCCTACAGTTTACTATAAACCATGTATATACTTGGTTTCAGTTCCTTAACAGCAACCTCTGTTTTGCAGCGCCTCCATTTTGAGTTCTTTATGCTATAGAATTTTGATCATGCAGACGGTACCCAGAAAAGGTACTGCAGCAGCAGGTTTCAGTGGGGAAAGTGTTGAGGGGGTTCCTCCGTACCCTATAAGCCCTAAACTCTAAACCCTCGCCTTACTTGTTTACGACTGCAGTTTATTTGGGGGGGGGACTTTCGGTGAATGAATCGGGCAGATCCTAACACAAAGTCCTATCTACATCCCGATGTCAATAACAACCCACACGCCCCGCAACTTACTTTCCCCCATACTGATTCTACATTGGGAACTAGGTGGATACTACAAATCCTACATGACTCGTAGTATCTAGTACCTTGGGAATTACGGTACTGTGGTGTACAAAGGTCATGCAGGATGTTTAGTATCAGCAGTATCTATCTCAAGAGGGGGGGCTTGCTGATGTTAGGTCAACCTTTCTCCTTATCATGATTGCATGTTTGAAATATGTCTTATAAGAAGGGGGTGGCTTTTTAATTGCTAGGCAAGCAAAGGTTACTTGCAATCATCCCCGCAAGCATACCCTAAACCCTAAACCTTATAAACCCTACACCCTCAACTCTATAGACCCTAACCCTAGACCCTTATAAAGAACACTTCCAGGTGGGTAGACCCGGGTCAGGACTGCCACACCAAGCTCATAGATGAGCTATAGTGAAAACTCAATCAAGGGCGTCATAGGGGGGATTATGTAGGGTTCAGGGTCTAAACTCTTAAAGGCCGTTCTTTAGGGGATAATATAGGGAAGTTTTTGTTCTATGGTGATTATTCAGCAGTATACTAAGGAGTTTACTCGACTATGGCTCATATACAGCTCGAGTTAGGGTCTCCTTGCAATGTATGCAAGCTGCCCTAAACCCTAAACCCTAAACGCTACCCACCTGAAACTTGCCATGACTGGCCCCAAAACCCCACGAAGGGACTCTCGGGTTAGGGCCTAACAGTTCACAAGGGTTTGGGGTTTAGGATTGGGGTTTAGGGTTTAGGGTTTGGCCTTCATCTATGTTGGGCTCCGTCCGTCAAGACTCCGAAATTGGCGACGGCCTCCTACATTTCAGGGGGGAGCCGCTCATAGGCAAACTTTGCATTCCAGTTCATTCCTATTGCTCACACCTATGTGTACATCTCTGTATATATATATATGGGAGTTTCTCAAAAAGGGGGTACCCTAGGGACCCCAGCGGATATGTGGGGATTATATGGGGATTATGAGGGTCCTTATTAGGGATTGTATAGGGATAATATTGAGAAATACCCATATATATATATATCCATACGGGAAGAAGGCAGCCGCGCACCCGCCAAAAAGAAGCCCCCATTAACTCTGGAAGCTACAGCAGCAGGCAAAGGGAAGCCGAAAGCTTCAATACTCTACCATTCTTCATCTATATAAACCAACGCCTAAGCCTGAGAGAAGTCCATCAATAAGCCTGGAATACTGAAATCCTCAACCGCGCTCATTCTGAATTCTACTTCCTTACCTTCACTCCTTACTGAGTAACTGACAGCTTTAGGGTTTAGGGTCTAGGGTGCAGAGGTTCGAGAACCAGTCAACTAGCTTTCATCTTATCAGAAAAGCCTCTCGCAAACACATAGCACCACTACGTACCATCAACATCAGCCCCGCCACCGTGATCATCACCACTTTGCTAAGCCCTTAACCGCAATTCTTGTCAGAGTTTTGGTTCTGGGT
The DNA here is from genome assembly GCA_905231905.1 of Symbiodinium pilosum. Classification (NCBI taxonomy): domain Eukaryota; class Dinophyceae; order Suessiales; family Symbiodiniaceae; genus Symbiodinium; species Symbiodinium pilosum. The sequence goes on along the minus strand of CAJNIZ010001419.1, from coordinate 25,977 downwards.
TTAGGGTTTCGGCTTCAGGGCGGATTTCCTGTATGCAGATCCAAGTATCAGCACCTTCTTGAAACGGGTGATCTGTCCTGTCGAATGGTCTTCGACACAGCTTACCCTGAGGGTCCACCGGGTGGCAAAAACGATTGCGATAACGGAATATCGGACCCAGAACCCTAAACCCTGAACACGAAACCTTAAATAGTAGTTTCCATTTTCTCTTCCATCATCCCTATATAAACCCTATGAACCCCTATAGAACCCCTATAATCCGTTTCGGTACCCGGACCGTTGGGGTTACATAGGGCTTGGAGGGAGGTATACGACTATGGGCTCTTGGACTCAAGGGAGCTGATTCGTAAGTTTTTCAGACTGAATGGTTTAGGGTTTACCTGGACCCCGAAAATATGTAGAATGATGGCCTTTATGGCTGTTGTTATGGGTTTAGGGCTATTAGTTTCCATACTTTTGGGGCTTAGGGTTTAGAGCCTAGGGTTTAGGGCATATGCCTCCGGTATAAAACGGAGACTCCAAGTACCCGAAGAACAAGGCTTTAACGCATCTGAATCCCCATCTGAATCCCCAATGTTTGGGCACTTGGACCCTTAGGGCAAGGGTTTGAGTGTTGAGGGCTCCGTTGTTTTTGGCTTGTGGTTTTGGTGGCTAAGACCATGCGACGTTTGAAACGTGATTGAAACACGTGTGTGTGTGTGTGTACATATGTATATATATACATATATTTACAAAGACACAGAGATAGGGAGGAACTAGGCATCTCTGAAAATCATGAACGCATGTTCCTCCATGCTGCCATCCAGACTCATATGCTGCAAAATGAGCCCATCAGCACAAAGACCCTCAACCCTAAACCCTAAAGAATGACCGTCTTCTCATACCATCTCATACTCCTGTGGTAATGTAGACCCATGATGAATAAACCCCCTCCTGTTAAGGGCCTAAATATGGAGGTTTCCCAAAATTAGGGGTACCATTTTGGGTGTGCTCATAATAAGGATTATAGCATTTTGGGGTCCATATTGGGGTCCCCCTATTTATGGAAACTACCATATTAGGATCACTATTATAATCCCTAGTAAGGGGAGGGGGTTAATTTGTCAGGGGTCTTCATTAATTAGGAGGCAGGAAGCTTTGGTCATAGCGCTTCGAAGATAGACACTGCCTTGTGGGAGGTATGCTGTCAATAGGGCGAACATCAAACCTACCCTCAGGGTGCAACTAACCCTGAATCGATAAACCTTAAACCCTTGAACTGGGAATGTTGCAGCAGTCATTGCCGGCCAGTTATGGAGGAAAATCCCTGAACCCTAAACCCCAAACCCTAAAGAGTAGTTTCTCCTTTCTTATCCATTATCCCCTTATAACCCCCATAGAACTCCTAGAAAAAACAATATGACCCTTCGAGGTATGGTTACTTAAGTCCTCAAAGGTTGACTGTGCCGGGTGTCTTGCATGAGCGACCTAGAAACCCCAAAGCCCAAACCTTAGAACACCAGGGTTTAGGGTTTAGGGTAATAGGCAATTGCAAGATTCCTAAACGCTCACCCAAAAAAGTCCAAACCCGAAGCCCGACACCAGTCCGGCAAACACAGCAACAAAGCTGTAAGTGGGGCTATGTAAGAAAACATGTTATGCGTTTCCAAGGGCACAGTACCCCCAATACCCTTGGTATCCATTGGTGTATCGTTCTGACTTATATGAGTAGACTTATGATCAGAAAAAGCCCGCCTACCGATAGCTTGCAACGACCAATAAAAGTCCGAGCAGCCAATGACATGCACGGCTCCCCTATGCTTCCCCAAGGCCCTAGGGTTTTGGGGTATGTAGGGTGTAGGGTTTGGGCCTTAGGGTATGTAGGGTCTAGGGTTTAGGGCTGCTCAGTTCTTCGCCCCTCTCAGGAGATTTCTCAATGTGACTTGCAAATCCAATCAACCCACATTTCAGAAGCCTAAAAACTGGCAGATATTATGCCCCTAGAGTTCTTGTATGAAAACGACACCGGAAATCCTTTAACTTTGGCCCCGACATACACAATTCCTTCATATAAACCACTAGGTATAGCCAGTTTCCCCGCCTCCATACGACTGGTTTTTCATCCGGCAGGGTGCAGGTTTGGTTTCGGGTCTACATTCATTTTAGCGAGTTTCAAGTTATAAGCAGGGTTACAAGATGCCGAGTAAATCTGTCTGTCCCCCCTTGGTGGACCTTCGTAGGAGTAAGTGAATATTTGACCCAGTTGACCTGGCTCAGCTCTGTGTCCCAAAGTTTCCTACTGAGGAGCCGTTCAGCGGCAAACATAAACAGTTACAAAATAGGCGCTTGGACCTACGGTCTATATGACCCCCACATAGCCATTACATAACATATGACACTGTATATAACCCCTAAAAACCCGGTGTAAATCTGTCACGATTGAAGAACTCATGATTGAAGAAATCCGCTGTCCAAGGTCCCGACCACTGACGTTTGAGAACCTCAACAAAACAAAACAACATCTACCCTACCACCCATAGGCTTAGGGCCTAGGGTTTAAGTTTTAGTGTGTAGTATCCAATACGTTGCAGAGACAATCCAAGCTGGTAGCAAATGAAAGAAAGCCTAACTGCCTGATGTTAGCCGTTTGCCTCCTGCTGCTTGCCATCTTGAACATGTACCGCCAGGGTCAAGGCGGGAAAGTATCGCATATACGTACCCATTGGCCATTGGGGTACACGAGAGCTTGTGGGGTCAAGATAAGCCTCCAGACTCCGGACCCAAAGGTCTAGGGTTTGGGTTTTGAGGGACGAGTACCAGCCTGTACCGACCAGACCACATGCACCAGTTGCGGAGAGTCCTACGTATTGGAGACACTCTGAGCTTTGAGACAACGCTGGACAGAGCATAGCGTTTGCCCGAAGAAAACATGTTATACTAGTTGTCCAAGCTTCTCACGGCTCCACCTTGACAAGACGTCTGAGCCTAAGAACCTACGTTGTTGTCGAAGACAACAACATGCTGTCGCCTTTCAAAGCGCAAAGCCAAATCTATGCTTTCATCCTCTGTTGGATAAAGCCATCGCCCTGAACGCTTAGCTTGTAATTAAAATCCTTAGGCGCATTGGTCAACTGATTTTTCCCAGATGGTGATGATGTCAGGGGTGAAGTCACACAAACTAGGTTGGTTGGTCAAATGTACCCTGAAAAAGCAGACAAATTTCCAGAAACACTGTAACTGCACATTGGATGCTTGCTTCACACCTTGAGGTCAAGCCCCAAAAGCACCCCCAACAAAGCGATTACACACACAAATACATGCCCCTTTCAACGGTAGTCTAGCTAGGGTTTCCCTGGGTTTGCCGTGTGTAAGGGAGTGTAGAAAGATTTTTGTTGAGCAGGGCTTGCAACGTTGTAAGGAGCTCGGGTTCCAAGTCGGTGGCGCTTGTTTCAAAATTACTCAGGGCTGGACCCACTCGCGATCTTCTGAGCCTGACGATGTGGACGCAAGCCACGCCCCAAAACAAATCAGTGATACCATTTCCTCAAGAAGACCCACAGGAAAGCAACAGTATTTTTATTCTAGGTCGTTGTAAATTAAAGTTGCCTATGTATACACAGTCCTAATTGCAACGACACATGGACCTTGAAGATGGTTCCAAGCGACCTGTTTTGAGTGTTGGCATATTATTTGGTCACCACTCCATGCTTCCAACGCAAGCACAAGTGATGCCGTTATTTACACAGGCTGCAAGCCGCCTCAGCCTACAGGCAAGAATTGCCAGGGGACGGCCTGAAAAACAAATTGTGAATCGAATCGGGACGAATTGCCAAAATTAATGCGAACACAAAGCCGGACTGAAATGACTATTTTAAACGGACAACGAAGTCCATAGCGTCTTCGCAGCAGACCATTGACAGCAAAGCCGCACCTATGAGTAAAATCATCGCACATGTCCAGTTGAATCGTGTTTCACAAACCTAGCCTAGCTATATAACTCAGGTTGACCGGTGGCCTTCTAATGCGATGATATCTTGACATTGTACAAAGAAGAGCACACGGGCACGAAATGAAGGGGTGAGTGGGAAGGTGGTCAAGTCTAGCGCGGGTGGATGCGAGTCAGGTGTGCGAGAGGACTGCGGATGGAATACATCGAGTGGGCGAGTAAGGACAAACAAGTCAATTGCTGGTGCACGTGCGCACCACTGGTTCACTCGCTCCCGCTCGCGAAACAATTGCTGGTTACTCGCGCGCCACTGACTCATTCGCGCACTGCTCGTTCGTTCCGGGCATGCTCACACGCACAATCCAACTTGCAGAATGTTTGCTGCTCCTTTTTTGCTAAGGCGTTTGGTATGCTTAAGACATCATGTACAACGCCCTCAGTGAAGCTAGCTTTTCATCTGCCCCACCGGCCTGCTGCATGAATCACGCCAATCTCGCAAGGGCCACGGCCTGATAGCTTGATTCGCCCCTCGGATGATAACAACACACGAGGGTAAGACCAACAAACAAAACATGTGAGCCAACCCACATCCCAAACACACATGCACGTGCCAGACTTGTGAAAAAATCCAACCCGGTGCTGAGTGTTGCAAACCCGGAAGTATGTCTTTCCTAAACTATGCCGACCATTCCTGCAAGGAGTCTTCTGTCTGAACGAGCAAACACGCGCGGCATAGCAATCCATCTACCTGCGCAAGTGATCCATGATCGCATGGGACATGTCGGACGTCTTGAAAGTACTTTCATATGTGGCTAGCTGACAAGGCAGGGTCGAATTTCGTCTATGTCAAGTTATACATTTGATGAGCTTTACCTTTTTGTTGATTCCGAACATTTCGTCCCAAAATCCAAATTTGACCGCCCAGATGGCGATAGCTTGTTTGATTGAACCGGTGTTAGCCCCGCAACCGCAAAACAAACAAGGGAGCACTTGCTAAAAGAACAAACAAAACTGTTGCCAGCAGCTAAGATTTGTCATCTGCGCAGTGTTCCCCGTAGTGCGTGCTGAACAGGACATGCAGGGCATGGTGAAGAAGAACAAACATCTGGCGGCGCAGGGCGTGGAGGCTATACATTATAGATGCTTGGTGCTTGTACAAATGTGAATCTCAAGCCACTGCCATCAGCTTGCATTGTGATGCCTTTTTACAGGGCCCCGACCGTTCTTGGAACGTCAGACGTTGGGTGAACTGCGATGCTGATAAAGACACACTCGATTCTTCCAAAATTTGAAGCGACATGTGCTCGGGCCAAAATAACATCTCTCACCAGAGCACATGTATGGAGAATTGTTGCGTATCAGGTGGCAGCAAGCCTGCCTCTTCGGGGGACTTGCCGCAGTCCGCACGACATGAATTTCCTGTGTGAATTCTTATTGCAAAGCGGAATCTCCTTCACCGGAGGGATATCAAACAATAAGTCTTGGGCCAATCTTTAGTCTTTGGTCCGGGAAAAAAGAGGATTCCAAGACTTGTCTTTGATCCGGCTTACTGAGTTTACTGAATGAGATTACTGAAAGAAGGTTCAGTAATCTAGGTGATGAGGGGCAGACATCAGAGATGTTTGAACCCCTAGACCCTGAACCCTATCCAGAGGTCTGATTGCTAAGATTATTGAAGCAATCTCAGTATTCTCAAGCGTGGGGTGGCTAGATCAGAAAAAGGCCCGGAGGAATCTCTGATCTTTGACCCGGCCTTCACATTGCTGAGATTGCTGGTTCAGTAAACTAAGTAACTAAGTAGCCTCGATGCTAGACACCAAGCCACATATCTTTACTCTCTTATACTCATCAGCACACACACCAACAGAGGGAAAGGAATGCCGTAGTGAAGCATATCGGAACCTCTCTGCATTACATAGAAAATGATCCAAGCCATTTAACACACAGACCCTAAACCCTAAACCCCTAAGCCTAAACCCTTTACACAACCCTAAACCACCCTAAACCCTAAACCGCATTCACAGATTGTTTTTCTTCAACCCTTTTCAGGGCATGAACTTGCCAGCCACTCGGAGCTCCATGCATACCGTAGAGCCCAACACCATTTACCTCATAATTTTCCTGGGTTGTCCTTTTGCAGCCTTTTTTTAGTTATTTACTATTAATTATGGTTCTCTACAAAGTAATAGGCGAAATTAAAAAAAGATCCCAAAGGACAACCCAGCTTCTTACACCCTAAACCCTAAACCTCAGGAGGTTTGACATGATTCATATGATCCTTCCTCTAATATCATTAAGCCCCGCTAGAAATGAATGGCCGGTGAGGAGGCCTGCAATCCTGCAGGTCTACTTACGAAAGGACTAGACGTACTTTAAACCCCGAACCCCAAGCCCTAAACCCTAAAGACTAAAAAGGGCATACTAGGCTACATTAACAATGAATGAGGGGGTGGAGACCCAGTAATATTTAGTAAAGTGTCACTGGACCTTGAAGGGAAGTACTTTCTGAGGCTGGCTTGGTGCATACAAATGCCTTAGAATGCATTGGGGCCAGGGAGGGGGACACTTGTAGTAATGGGGAAGTAATTGCAGGGTGCATTCCTTCAAACAAGGGCACTCGGCTCCCCCGTAAACCCTCAACCCTTAGCTACTCATGAACCTCTAAACATCCGCTAGTTACTACCTCCCCAATACCAAACTGCCGCAAGGATTCCCCTCAACTAAGATGACATAGGAAGAACTAGGGTAAATGCAAGCTAAGTTAGGGGAAACTACAAGAGGTGTGTGCAGGGGAATCCATGATTAAGCTGTGAATGCTGTAGCACGAGGGCGCAGAATCCCAAGAACTTAAATTCCAAATCTCTAGACCCCTCAGACCCTGAACCAACCTCCGGCAACCGTCTATACCCACATACTTTGGAAATCCAAAGCTTCGAAACCTAGATACCAAACCCTGAAACTCCCATATGCGCACAGCTGTAAACTGCCAAACGTGGGGCCGAAAGATCCCAACGCATAGACTTTCAAGCCCGAATCATAAACTCCAAATCTTGGAGCCCGGTCACCAGGAAATCCCCACCGAAACCATAAAGCCCACTCATGAATCCCCTCTCCTGAATCCATGAATCTACGTCTAAGATCTGTAATCCCAGCGCCCTCAAACCCCCAGTGCTTGCAACAACTAGGCTCACGCCCGTGAATGCAGACTAAAAGCCCATCAGCGCGCTATCCTATACCCTAAACCCTAAACTTTTAGACCCTGAGCCCTAAACCCTGACCCCTATAAACCCTGACCCCTGACCCCTAAACCCTAACCCCTAAACCCTGACCCCTTAAGTTTTAAAGGGCTAAGGCCTGAAACCCCCTTTACCCCTCACAATCTCTGCACTCCTGCATCCTGGGTCCTATACTATTAGGGTTCAGGGTTTAGGGATCCTTTTGCCCAAGCTACCTATCGCAATCGATATAGACCAACGCCCGCACAAACAACCCCTACATCCCTGAACCCTGTATTCCCTGCGTTACGCTACATCCCCTTCACAAGGCCTACATGTTATGATATGAGAACAACCAATCTTCCCCATATAACTACTAATGGACATGGGTTCTTGTTTCGGGACTATGAGATTTGGTACTTTACCAAACTACAAGAAGGGCCCCTTTGTGGTCCACTGTACAGGGTCGCTGAAAAAGTCAAATATTGATAGTAGCTCATATACCCGTACCCTAAACCCTAAACCCTAAACCCTAAACCGCGGCCCGTGAGGTAGGGTTGCCTCTACGGCGTGAATGAAAACAAAACATGAACCTGCGGCCTTAAAATCCTGAACCGTAAACCCTAAAGCCTAAACCTTGGGTACTGCCCCCCCTCAGTAACAGTCTATATTAGGGGTCCGATTAATGGTCCGATTAAGGGCTATATATAACCATACTATATTCATTATCCAACTGTTACTGAGGGGGGGAAGTACCCAACCTAAACCCTAAACCGCAAACCTCACACCAATATCCGAGACCCTGACTTCCGGGTTGCTTCACAGCAGCTAAGACCAAGTTCTGATCAAATGGAGATATAGAGAATTGTGAGGCTTCTCCGAAGTGGTACCTGGCATTAGGTTCCTTAAGCTAAACCTCTATGTAACCCCTGTCGAACCCCAGGTTCGATTTCAGGTCCTATTTTCATGTTCTTCCCATTCGATCCTCCAAACCCAAAATCCCCAAACCCTAGACCCTTAACTCTAAAGCCCAGACCCCTAAACCCGAAACTCCTAAATCCCTAAATCCTTAACCCTAAGCCTTTAACCGTAGACACCCAACCCCTATATAAACCTACCATACCAGAGATTCCATGTTCTTTTCCGTTCTCCCCATATAACCCCTATGTAACCCTAAACCCTGAACCCTAAACCCCTAAACCCCAAGCAGTCCGAGGTCGCAAGGAGTCTGAGAGCCCCGGGCGAGCGAGCGCCGCTCGCAGCTTTGTAGCTTCGGCACGGAGATGCCTACACATAAGTAAATAATGTGTACATAAACAGTATAATATATATATATATTTAGGGTTTAGGGTTTAAGGTTTAAGGTATAGTATATATATATATGTATATATACATACCGTAGGGGTCCAAGGACCCAAATAATGGGTTTTAAGGCCCAAATACTGTAATCTGAATGGCATGTGGGACCTAAGCCCTCATGTTTGGGTCCTCGGATCCTTAGGGATATACGGGCTTACATTTGGCCATGTATGTATACATGTCTATATGTGGTTTGTATATGTGTATGCATAAGGGGGGTCTGAGGTTTATGGTTTGCGGGATGTGTTTGAGGCCTTGGGCTTTCGGGTGTCGCGTCTAGGGTGGAGGGCTTTGGGTTCGAGGCTCGTGCATTCGGGCTTGTGGGGTTAGAAGGCTTGGGTCTTGGGTTCTGCTTGAGCGCTGTTTTGACACCCGTTCCCGACTCTTGCAAGTAAGGGTAAGGAGTCCTACGCTCGCAAATGTCCAGATTTTATCTATGTCTCATTACTCATAACTAGTATTTGCAGGATTCATAACCATGCTGCTACCCATTACAACCCAACTCATAGCAAGAGGGTCCTGTCCTTGTAATGACTGCTGAACTGGCTGGCCAATGACGACCCCAACCATCAAGCTCTCAAAGTTCTAGCATACTTACCCGCACAAGGTCCATGTAGGTTTGTAGTATATACTGAGGGCTCAAAGGGGTTAACATACAACGACTGGGAGCCCGAATAGATAATACCTCCAGCTAGAGGAACCCTTTGGTCATGGTTGGGAATAAGGTGGAATAGTCTCCGCAGACTTAAACAATGAACCATACCCTAGCATTTTGGGATGTATTCCGCCAATTTCCCAACGGAGGTGAGACACAAACAAAGACAGTCTGCTCACATGCCGCAGGGAGCCTACTTCCCTGGAGATTTTCCGCGATTCAGAAAAAACCTATACAGAGGTACAAGGGTCCATGTCCTGATGTAATTTAGGCCTACAGGGAATTCAAAATAAATACTTGGGCAACCCTTTCCGCACTACAGCGTTAGGATAGGGATGCGGTTCAAGTAATGTATATGTGGCTGTGGGAATTTTTTGCGGCTTTACAGCAAAGGGGTTATAGCAGTTGTGGGAATGTCAGAAAGACTCTTTTAGGAGGGGACAATGGAAGCTTACTTGAAGCCTCAGTATCCCACGAACCCATGGCGGACCCTCAAACTAAACCTAAAACCCAAAACTTAGACCCTTTTGGCTGTCAATCTACATATCACAACTCAGCATTATAGACACTAAACCCTACTGTAATCTAAGGTCGAAACCATGGGCCCCTAACCCTATGTTCACCCTTAAGGTTCCCTAGAATCCCCTGGGGGCCCCCCGAACCGGGTACCTGAGACCTAAACTCCAATGTGGGCAACCCTAAACCCTGAACCCTAAACAATGTTTTGCAAGGAGACCAGCCTGGCTTGCTCTTCAGCCTCTCAGAAGCAACTGCCAATAGGGTTTGAGGATTATCCACTGATGTAGGCCCCTTATTAATAGACCCCCTCCCTTTTATAGGGATTATTTTACGGTTCCTAGTATTTAGGCCCTTCAAAGGAAGGGGTTTACTAACCATGGGTCTACATCATAGGGTTGATGATTAGGGCTTAGAGTCTGAGGCTGTAGCCTAAGGGTCCAAGAATCCAGATAATAAGGTTTCAGGGTACCCGAAAACCCAAGATTCGGGTACTTGGACCCTTAGGGTTAGGGCTTTCGGGTATATAGGGTCTTAGGTTCAGGGTTTTACAAGTAATTCCCAGAGATGGCATGGGTTTGAAGTAGAACTCTCAGGGTCCAAGTACCTAAGCTCTATATAGTTCCCCACAGAAGATGATAGCCGCAGATGTTGTGTAAATCCTTGGCACCTCAATATTTAGATTTTTAGGTACTCAGACCGAGATATGGTAATAATATTTCTGTTCTTTGCAAGCCAATACAAGAACATGAATAATCCAGGGCTTAGGGTTTGGGGGTTTAGGGTTTGCTCATCATGGCGCCAAGGATCATCAAAAGATGGCAGAGATGGTTCTGATCTGGAACAAAGAAGGACGCGGATGCAGCAACAGCCGAAGTAAACAGGAACCGGCTGAGCTGTCTAGTACCTTACCACCCCGACGGTACCACACACTTTTCGGCTTCTCTCTGAATGTCTCCATTTTAGATTATTCAAGGACAGTTTCAGGAAGGTAACAAAATTATGTAAAACCGCCTGATACTCGTATGACAGGTACAATTTTCGTAATAGCCCTGGCCATTCATGTTCTTGGAACCATTCAATGCTGACAATCCGAACATCCCCCACAATGTGCCTTCTGGCACCTTCAGTTAACAACACCAAACGCCCAAAGCTTGAACCTTAAAGCCTAAATGGCTTCTTGAAAGCTGACCTAGAGGGGGGCTCACCCTGAACCCAGTTTAGGGTTTAAGCTTCGGCCTAAGCCCTAAGCCTGACACCCTACTTTGAAGGACATTCAGGTTTGGCAATCTACGATATTCCCTTACAAACCCTCAACAAGCCTTTCCTAGCCCTTTAGATGCCCTCTCGCTTATAGTCAGGCCCCCCATCCCCCCGAATAGTATAATACATATATATATATATAGATAGATTGCCCAAACAATTCCAGTATATACAACGTTGATATGCGCTATCATTCTGGTGGGAGGGAAGTGGGGTAACCTTCAAGCCCGAAACCCTTAGATTCCAAGAAGTACTCAGCATACCCCAAACCCATACCCCGTGTTTTCAAAGGGCCCCGCCCCCCACACGGAATTCAAGAGGAAATTTGGCATACACTTAGCTGACTGTAGCAATATGCTGCTAGGGTGTTTGTTGGAAATTTCTTGGATTGGCACTAAATAAGCCCCAAACCCCTTGACCCTAAACCCTAGACCCTAAACCCCTTGACCCTAGACCCTAGAACCCAAAACACGTTAACCCTAACCCAAACCCCTTAACCCAAAATACTCAAAGCCAAAACCCAAAACCCCTTATAACTCTAAACCCACAAACCTAAACCCTAAACCCCTTAACCCCACACCCTGAAACCTAAAACCTTGAAACCTTTAAACCCTAAACCCTAAAACCCAAAACCTTAAATCCTAAACCCTAAAACCCAAAGCCTAGATAGTCCCCCTTAAGTAGATAGACTATGGCCTTGGGTATATAGGATCCCCATCTACGCCATATTCTATCTACTTAAGGGGGACTACAAACCCTAAACCCTGAATCCTAAACCCTAAACCCTAAACCCTAGTCTACTTAAAGCGGACTATATACCCTTTAGCTGTACGCCTCCTCCGCGGCGGCTTCCACCCTGGCCAGCTCTGCCTTGAGTTCGTCGTCGCTACAAGCCTGTTTAGGGGTTTACGGGTTTAGGGTTTTAGGGTTTAGGGTTTTGGGTTTTAGGGTTTATGGCTTTATGGTTTTAGGATGTTTTAGGGTTTTGGGTTTCAGGGTATGGGTTGAGGGGTTTAGGGTTTAGGGTTTAGGGTGGGGTATATAAGGGGTATATTGGGGTAATCTTGGGAGAACGGAAAAGAAAATGGAAAGTACAATAATGGGTTATATAGGGATAGGGCTCTGGGTAGGTGTAGGGTTGTGGGTTCATGGCTTAGGGTTTAGGGTGGGTCAGGGTTCAGGGTTTTGGGTTCAAGGTTTCAGGGTAGGTCTTGAGTAAGATCCCATAAAAAACCAACGTTACCACCCCGATATCTCCAACTGAGACCTCAACCGACACTTGATTACATATAATTTTAGTCTAATGTCTTCTAACCCCAAGCCCTAAAACCCTAAACCGCGTTTGGGTGGGGATAGCATGGAGTCCCATAAGCTTGGCTTTAGCATTAATCTAAACTCCTGGTATCCACTTTAATACCTCTTATAATAGTCCCCTACATAACCCCGTTGAAAAAGCTTCGCATCTGTGAGCTCACGGCACCCTCACCTGTGAAAAACAACAGCACTAAACGAGGCAGGCAAAACTTAGGCACCTGCAGATAGGGGTAGGGATAAGACTCGCAGGAAACCTACACCTCGAACACCCCTATCCTAATCCCCGAAGCCCTATTCCCAAGGTATAACCTAAGCCCCAAAACTATGTAAAATAATAGCCCAAAACCCATTCCAACAGCCATAAAGGCCATCATTCTACATACTTTTGGGGTCCAGGAAGGTACTTAGGGTCATGCAGGATTCTTAGTATCCACCGTAGCATGTAAGCCTAGCAGGTGCCCTGAAGAGATGGCTGTTCTTTTGAACAAAGGTGCCTTTATGTGAGCTATAATCTGAAGTCCTTAAAGGGGGTTATGTAGGGTTTAGGGGTTTAGGGGTCTGAACTCCTTAAAGGGGATCATATAGGGCTTAAGGTTTAGGGGTCTAAACTCCTTAAAGGGGGGATATATAGGGGACTACTATTGGGGTTATGAAGGGGGATACTAGGAGTTTAGACTATGGCCCAAAGCTTAAACCCTAAACCCTAAACTATGGCTTATGTGATTAGATGTTTCTTTTGGGTAGTGTAGCACAAGTACAGCACCTAGCCCTCCAGAGCTCGCGGTTTAGGGTTTAGGGTTTCGGGTTTTTAGGAGGACCCCCCCACCCTGTAATAGTGGTATAATAGGAATATAGGAGGACCCTAATACAACCCCAATTATCCCTTGTAGTCACTATTACTGGGTGGGGTGTCCAGCTAATGAATACTTCCCATAAGAAACCCTGCATGTTGGCGGACCTGTTTCAATATTACCTAAACCCTACAAGTATGTAAAAGAATGGCCCTAAACCCATAATAACAACCATAAAGGCCATTATTTTACATACTGTTGGGGTCCAGGCAGGGGTGAAGAAGGGTTTCTATTCGTATGCGGCATTAAAGGTTTAGGGTTTAGGGTTTAGGGTTTAGGGATCCTGCCTCGGGTTCGGACATCATCCCACTTGGGGTAGCCTCGTTTCACCTTGCCAGCTCGTGTGATTGACAAAAGGGACCCCAGAACAAGAGGGATGCCTTACGTGCGTAGATGTTCTGCAGTTCCATGTGCATCTTGGAGCGTTGCTGAAGAACAGCCCTCATATAGATACTGACTGGGATCCCCATAGCCCCTTGCATTCCGAACGCATCTGTAGCTTTCTGAAAAGCCACATAGAATTAAATAAACAATCAACACCATGGTCCATTTGCCCACATAATCGGTGTCTAGGTGCCGAAGCGCATTAATATAACATGTCGCACCGAAGACCCTACTGCATGAGTTGGGTACTAGGACACTTTTGGATGTAAGGAAGGCCATACGATGCCTATAGTATAGGCTGTAATTCTGTTATCCTACTTACAGTACCGCTTACCCATGTGATCTGAAAAGGCTTAGCATTCAGCCAGGACCAATTCAATCAGCAAGAAGTACCGTTACAAGTCCTATAAATGGTAGTAGTGAAAAGGGTTACGCGGATACTTATTTGACGAAGGGCCCCTCCTTGCAACAAAAACTAGATTCAGAGCCCTCAGCCCTGAATACTAAAGAGGTAGGGTTTACCCAGACCCTCCTATGTAGTTCCTTTTTGGGTGGTACATTATAATCCCTTAATTACCCAAAAACCATAACAGACACAAAAAAGGAACTACATAGGAGCCCTTGGGTAGGGTTTAGGGACTGGATTCAGGGCGCATTCGGTCTCTTGACCAGATTGGGGGACGCAAAGTTTGCGAAACTTGCACTTGAGACAGGACCTGTCTTGACGAAGTCCTGATAGAATCCGCAATCCCAAACAAAAAGACACCGCACGCCTTCATAATGAATGTTCCACCAAGGCATAGTATGATGCACAAGAATTAATTCTGAAAGTTTACTCTCAGGGTGCCGGGGTGGTCATTATTACCGGGAGGAGGTTATCTAGCTATTAACTGTTTCAGTTGACACGTGGTAACTTTGGGGATACCAATGGCTTGGCCGAAAGAAATTGAAAGCAGTTGTACGAAGCATACTGTAGGGATGAAACACTACTAACAGCTTGAATATCTTGTTGAGCGTGTAGGGGGCCATTCTAAGGTTGAAGCCATGGGCCCCTATATACCAACTGTACGCCCTATATATACCCTTAAGGGTCCCTAGAATCCCCCCTGAACAGCCTAAGGGCCCATATCAGGGGCTCACACTTGCCATGCAGTGGCGGACCCACAGCAGGGTCAAGGGTTCATGGATTGAGGACTTGGGGCTCAAGATGCAGCTGCGTAGGACTTGCTCCGAAAGGGTTTAGGGTTTAGGGTTTAGGGTTTCGGGATCAGAGTTTTGGATCAGGGTTGGGGGTTTAAAGTTAATGTGGACGCTTGTAGGTGCGCATGCTTCGTAAACAACAGCTTGGATGGTTTGCAGCTATCAATGTGCAGGGACTGAACAAGGAAAACATGTCTTTCCATATGTCCCGAAGATCAAAGGGCACTTCGCGTACTTTAACCTGAGCGGGGTATAGAGATGGTACACTTTGCAGAACCTATCTTTAGGAGCTTTGGCCCTGTGTCTCAAAGCTCAATGCGGCCCGCATTTTAGCTGTCATCGAGCTGCCTTCAGAGAAAAAAAGGAAACACTAATGATGCTTGTAATTCATGGCTCGAAGTCACCCCGCGCTGAAGCCGTTGAGCTGTCATGCTCAAGTCCACCGAATGCCTCACGGACAACCCTATAATTACCCTTAGCCCCAAACGCCTTTGGGTGCTCTTTACATGCCCTATAGGCCTAGATTGGCCAAGGGGTCCCACTACTCATTTTTGGCTCTTAGCCCCCTAGTGGGCTTCCTTGAATCCCTATGCCCTTATAACCCCAAGTACCTTGTACCAAGGACTTAGGGCTTAAAATCGGACACCAGATGTATTATACGTACACCAATACTCCCAAGGAAGCCTATATACACTCACAAACAAAGCATCCTAAATCACTTTCACAACACCACTAAAATGAAATTCTGCTTGTTGCTAGGATTATAGTGACAAGCAAAATATATGTTATTCTGGAGGCCCCTATCCCTGAGGGTCCAAGGACCCAAATAATATGGGTTTAGGACCCAAATACCATTGATATTATGTAAAGTATTTGGGCCCTAAGAATCCATTGTTTGGGTCTTTGGACCCTTAGGGTATATCATCATCAACAAACACGACCTACTTCAGCTGGCGTTTCAGGGCGACAACAGCCATGGCAAGCCTCTTCCAGGCTTTTCCAATCCGAAGGGGCCAAGTACCCAATCTAAGATCTGGGGATTTGGGATAGGGTTAGGTTTTAGGGTTCATGCGTATATGGGGGCGGGGGGGGGGGGGGGGG
>CAJNIZ010001419.1:0-10094 GCA_905231905.1 Symbiodinium pilosum | reverse complement strand
GTGGTGGTGGTGGCGGCGGCAGTGGTGGTGTGGGCGATGGCGGCTGCGGCGGCGGTGGCGGTCGGTGGCGGCGGCGGCGGTGGCGGCGGTGGCGGCGGCGGTGGGGTGAGGGTGGGGGCATCACCATCAGCAGCACCAGCAGCAGCAGCAGCACCAAGCAGCACCAGCGCCAGCGCCAGCCCCACCCCCACCACCACCCCCGCTGCCGCCACCACCCCCACCGCCGCCGCCACGCACTGCGCGCCGCTGGCGCCTGCGTGTGGCGCAATAGCTGTTATGGTTTGAGCATGGATGTTCTGGCAACCATGGAAAGAGGTTTAAACAAGTGCGTGACGGGTCCAAAAACGCATGATGAAAATCCCAGGCGCCTTTCGGGCGCGTCCCCTCCTCCTCCTCCTCCTCCTCCTCCTATACTATTATCACTACTACTGTTTCGCCTACGACTAGTACCGCTATAGTAATCAGTTATTACTCATTACATTCATATCAATCATAAAGTGGGGGTATCTCACCTGCGATGAAGACGACGACGTTGCATCATAAGACGTCATGACGATTACGATTGCCATTATTCGCGGCAATCAGCTCCACTTTGTAACCTTTAGACGGACAAGCAACCCTACAATGCGGACGGACCCACTCTTTGGGGCAGGGAGTTAAATTCAAAGTTTCAGAACTTCAGGGTGTGGAGCAGAAGAAGATTGTGAAGAAATGAGCCCCGATTTTTGGGATAAACCACAGCGTTGCAGGATCAACTTGGTATTCCTTCTGTCCTGTACAAGATGGCAGAAAACATCTTGGTCACATTATGTCTAAGTTTACTGGCATTGTTTTACCCAGCTGGAGCCCACTAGAAAAACATGAGCAACAGCAATAACGATGACCGCCATAAATACATACCCTAAGGGTCCGAGGACCCAAATAATAGGGCTATAGGTCCCAAATACCATTCAGATTTTCGTATTTGGGCCCGAATACACCATTATTCTTAGGGATACTTCCTGTGCAAGAAGCGCACGACCATGGCGAAGAAACCATCATGGCTGGCACGGGTCTATTTCGACAGTCAGAAAGACTTCTTGCTGACTCGGCATAGACTGCTGCAGCGTGGAGGCTCAGGGCTCACATGGAGATGACGGAAATTCTTGCACCACTTAAAATAACACGACGTCAAAACCTTGCAATTTGGGTGCGCGAAGTATGTGCTAGAGGGTAAACTCCTAGTGTCCCCCTCAATATCTTCTAAAGTAGTTCCGAATATACTTATACAACCCAAGTTAAGGAGTTTAGATTACGCCTCATATGAGTAGTGTTTTTTTGGTGGTTGAATCTAGTAAGATTATATTCCTTATATACAATACTCTAACCAAAAGGAGGATAGAATCTTACTCTATATTGGGAGCCATAGTATCCCCAAATAAAATACTACTCAGATGTCATCTGTCCACCATGGAGATCACAGGGTTGTGGAGTCAGGGCTTAGGGTTCTGGGTTCGAGTGGTATTTTACAACTCTCTAAGCCCTAAACCCTAAACCGCGAGGGTTGAGGCTGTAGAGTTGTAGAGATTTGGGTTTAGGGCACCAATGTCAGTTCAGGCTAATACAGCCTAAGCTTACATGGTTGTTGGTAGGGGATATCAGTCCCATATAATGCCCATATAATGTATTCCTCCTTCCATTATTCCATACGAACCCCAAGACCCTACACCCTAAACCCCGAACTCTACACCCTAAACCCTACCTATGATACATTCCCTTGTTTGCTACTACTTCCCAGAGGTAGAGTTCAAGGCTTCGGGTCCAGCTTTTCAATCTTCAGGCTTGTAGCTCACGTGATTTAGGGAGTCCTTCCAGCTATAGTCTAAACTTGTTAAAAAAGGGGATTATAGGGCACTATTTAACCGCTTTATTTAGGGTTTAGGGTTTAGTGTCTACACTCCTTAAAGGGGGTTGAATAGGGGGGTACTGTAGGGGTTATAACAGCGAATACGAGGAATTTAGACTGTAGTTCATTTGGGATTCGGAACTGGGGTCATAAAGCTCTGCTGGCGGTTCAAGACTGGGGGGCTTCCCAGCGAGCCAGCCGTTATATTTGGTTTAGGATTTATGGTCTTTTTTGCGAAATACAAGGGTAGTCAGGGTGATGCTTTTATTGGGGGGGGGGGGGAATCGTATGAACTGGATATACTTCTGATGGGAGGGGTCAAGTACCAGGGGAAAGTACCTATCATAGTCGTTGACATGTGAAAGGTGCCTTCAAAACAGACTTGTACGGGAATTCACTGCCTCTCGATAAAAACACGCAGTGTATCCCGAATAAAGTCTCTTGCCGAGCACATGCTGGCCCTGTACTGGGCATATTCATGGCTAGGGCGAAAGGACAATCAGTGTGCTTACTAGATGGTGGTTATTATGACACCGCACTGTATATAGCTAGGGTACCAAAAAAGCAAGGACACAACGTTTTCTGACAGCCCTTACCCTCAATATCGAATCGGCAGTCGTAATGAAGTACTACTTGGGCTTACATCGGGCCAGGTAGGAAGAGAGGGATACTTTACCGCTCCCATCCACTTGTCAGCCCATACCCTGGCCCCTAGACCTGGGAGCCTCGTAAATACTAACCTGAACCCTAAACCCTTAGGATCCCCAAACTCTATCGACGTCTCTACCTGTGACTCCAATTACATACAATTTAGCAGTAACTACCCTCTAACTGGCAGGTATAACCCATAAAACTGTAGGTAATTTGAGTTACAGGTACCTAAACCCTCAAAAGTATGTAAAATAATAGCCCTAAACCACCAAAAATGGCCATCAAGGCTATTATTTTACATACTTTTGGGGTCCAGGTAAGGACTCTACCCTACAGCATTATACCGAGGCAAATGCCACGACGGAGCCATACACATGTCGCGTGTGGCATCGCTGTGGCCAAGAGGAGCCTGGCATTATTCCAAAGATGGGTTTAGGGTTTTAGAGTTCAGGGTTAGGACTGGAGGTCTAGGGCTTAGGGTGCGGGGTTCAGAGTTTAGTTTAGAGTGTAAAGTTTCATGCTTACAGGCCCTGAGCGTCGATGCGACTAGATTTTTTGTAGCAAAGGTTAGGGCTTTAGGGTCTCCTACTAGGGCTGGACCAACCTCAGATTCTGGCAAGCCTGCGCGGCTAGCTGTACTTACGACTGCTGTATTGTGCATTGGGCGCCTCCATGTTCCCCAAAGAGTTCCTGTAGCTATATAGTAAATACTTGGCCCCCAAATATGAAGTATACGGGAACTCTTTGAGCGCTAATTAAAAGCTATATTCCTACATGGACACTTTGGCTTCTATATTAGAGCTCGTCTGCCTTCCCTTCGGTTCCCTCACAGGGACTTTACTCACTGGGTCTATATATTCCAGAGATCCCGACATGCAAGAGAGGAAGACGGCTTCAATTCAATAGAATGGCGATGGCTTGAGGCACCCGGTTAGGGGCGTGCGAAAAAGCATTCTCGGGCTTCGACATCAACATAACTATGGTCTACCCAGCAACCAGTGTAACATCTTAAGCTCTAAACCCTCAGTCCCCTCGAAAAAGAACCGACATAACCAAGTATCCCATGCATCTTAGTCAAGCGCCCTACGCCCTTGACTGGGTTGCTGTTAAGGGAATTCATTTAAGTTACTATATTGGGGAAACCATATTAGTTACCACATTTACCCATTATGGTAACTTAAGTTAAGTTCCTTAAACCCCTATATTCTCCCAGTTTCCGTTTCATTTTCCATTTTCTTTTTCATTAAACTCTCCATTATAAGAGGATAGAATTACCCCATTAAGGCCACTTATTTTACAGCAACCCAGTTAATAGTCATCTGCCAAGGAATGATGGTTTTGGGCCTATAGCAAGGATTGGGGTTTAGGGTGTAAGGTTTCAGGTGTAGGGTTTAAGGTTTAGGGCTCAGGGTTTGGGGTTTAGGGTTTAAGGTTTAGGGGTTAGGGTTTAGCGGTGAGGAATGGCATTGCACTGCGAATATTCAACGCGGAGGTTGGGAATTGCTCTGCTAGGGGGCGTTTATGTAAGCGCCTTGTGGCAAGCATTACAAGGGTTCATGGCTTCGGCGCATGCAAGGGCACCTGGCCAGAATAGTTCAGCACATGAAACTTCTTGAAATTGCATCTGAGGCAAAGTGTCGGACCCAAGATCTCCGCTGCACGTTGCAGAACACATGTAGGCTAGTAGGGCGAGGTAGGATGACACAAGAAAGTTGCGGAGGCTTCGACCGCAACAACAGGACCAACAGGTTTTAGCCTTTCTGGAAGGACCATGACTTCCTCGGAACCTCATTCAAAGGGACTTTAATGAAAACCCCAAACAGGGAACCTATTATAATCTTTGGGTTCCCTGTTTGGGGTTCCCATTAAAGTCCCCCGTATCATTGGCATACATTGGGCGAACCAGACCCTGAAGACCTGGGCCCTGCAAACCTGAAGGCTTGAACTCGAAGACCTCGACCCTAAGCCCTAAACCCCTAAACCCCTACACCCTAAACCCCTAAACTCCTAAACCCCTAGACCCCTAGACCCCTAAACCCTAAACCCTGAATGGTTCTGTCCTCCATGAACGAAATCAAGGCAATCTACAGGTGAGAAATTAGTTTGCAGCTGGCTGGCTTTTGCTTTACGTCTCTAAAGGGTTGCAGTAACTTTGCAAATTAGGGGTAATGATCTTGGGGACTAGGGTTTACGGAGTCGGGTTACGCACAGATACAAGGTCTTTAGGGAGTAGGCTTTAGATTCTATGGCTTTGGGATTTTTCGTTTATAGAGATTAGGATTTTTTGTTGGGCTGACTTTGAAGAAAAATGTGCATGAAGAAGGGGGTGGCATGTGTGGAGAGGGGGTGGGTTTCCTTATCCTCTACATATCAAGCTGATGATTGTAGTGCAGGACAAGCGCTGGATAAGCATTATCAGGGCTTAAGGTGCAGGAATTCGGGTTTCGGGGTAGGCCGGGGACCCATACCAGAGGGATGTAGGAGCTACAAGGGAATTAGGGGTCCTGCCACCGACGTATCATCGTGAAAACCTGCTGCTAAATTGCAAAACGCTGTAGGGTCTGTTTTGAGGTCGGAGATATGTAGGGTGTGTATTTAATGAGCTGAAATTCAGACATCACGAATGCCGTGGATGGCATACTCATGAGGCATACGGCACGCAGGTGATGGAATGCATGCTGCACCTGTGTAAATCATAGACATGCTGACCAGTGCCTCGTCTGTTGATTGAAGCAGACGGTGGACCGGTGGACCGGTGGACGGACTCCGATTCCAAGTGTCTGAATGCCGTTGCGGCTACGGGAGCTTGCAGAGCGATGTGGGGGAGCGCCGACCCTTGTAAACGTAGAACAAGTTTGAAACATCACGCCGCAGCAGCCTGAACCGGCCTGGCGGCAGCATCCATTCTTCAAGCAGTTGAGGGGTTGGGGTTTTGTTGGGCTCACCCGAAAAACATCGCTAAAATCCATAGAGTTGGGGGTTGGAGGGTATAAGGGGTGGGGGGTTGGGGCCTCCTCGGGTTTGCATGAAAGCATATATGCATCCCTGCAGGGCGCGAGGCGACTTGGTGGGGAAGGTAAAGGGTTGGGGCCTCTTGGAGCATCCTGCAACAATTCATGTTTTTTGAGGGTTAAGGGTGTGAGCGGGCCTAAAATCCATAGTATTGTGGGGGTGGGAGGTGGTGTGGGGTTGGGACCTCCTTGGGCTCGCGTTAAATGCACATGCATCCATGCTAAAATCCATAGTGTTGGGGGTTCAAGAAAGTGGTGGTTGGCGGCGGGGGTTGCTGTCACCTTCATATCCACCCATCCATCTCCACCATGCTCTCCGTGGAGTAAACATTTCCATCCTTCACGGGCGGCAACAACACATCTTTGCTGATGCTGGCATGGTCCTTCGACCAAAGTTTGCGGTTTCGGGTTTAGGGTCTAAGGGTTGCGGGTTTAGGGTTTACTCCCACAACAAATTGCAGAAGGAGAATGCCGCTAACAATTCCCCATATCAGCCTTCAGGCGCATGCTCATGCCCTTTAACCCGAAACCCTGACAATTTCATCCCTAGACCTTTTCCCAACTGTCTGAACCCCTAAATATCTACTTATATCTGGGCTCATAACCCTACTTATGACCCCACGAGATGTTCATGTGTAGCTTCCCCTCCAATTCTAAGTGAGCTATAGTCTAAACTCCGAACATACCCCTTCATAACTTCTATCGTTCTCCCCTATATAATCCCCTTTAAGGAGTTTAGACCCTAACCCTAAACCCTATATAACCCCCTCTAAGGAGTTTAGACTGCAGCTAAGGCTCGCTTGAAGCCCAATGAAACGTAGTTACTCAGTCCCATATAAGCCTCCAAGCCATCCCAGACCGCAACACTAAAACCTTCATCAAGAAAATCCAACCCTAAATAAAACCTTGAACCAAAAAAACCTGAAGCCTAAGCCCTAAACTCTAAACCCTATACCCTAAACTCACCTAAGCCCCAGACCCTAAACTCTAAAGCAATGGCCTGGTGGTCCATGGGCCAATCAGAAGACATACTGGCTCTTCGTAGGGAATGCGGGCTTCGATTGCTAAAGCCATCCTTATGAGCTATAATCTCAATTCCGTAGATTGGGATATATAGAGGTTTTCTAGGAAAGAGTGATAGGGGTTATAGCGCATATAATGCTCCCATAATGGGCTCCTGTTCTTTCATTTTCCTTCATTACCCCTTTACTGTAGCAACCACTAAGGGATGGAACCGCAGGCAGGCTCTGAGTGATAGCTTCGTGAGCGGATGCGGATAACTCAAATCAAAACGTTGGTCTCTAGTATGGGACCTCTGTTCTGGTGTCCCTAGCTACCTCCTCATATGTACATATATATATATATACATCTCATATATATATATGTATGCATATGTACATGTAAACGTATACAGTTACATATGAACATGTGTATGTGTGTATATGTATATATATATACATATATATATATATGGATACGTACATGTGCACGTACGTCTTCACAGACATACATACATACATACATACATACAGACAGACAGACAGACACAGACAGACAGACAGACAGACAGACAGACAGACATACATACATATGCATGCATATGCACATACACTTTAGGGTTTCGAGGCTAGGGTTCCTCTAGGGCACAATAACATTTTGAAACAGCAAAGAGCCCGTCTTGGGGCCCATGCTTCCATACCTTGGTGTCGAGAAGAGGATGCAGGGATACAGTCTCCAGTAGATAGAATCCAGGGTATATGGGGATCTTGCTATAATATGCCCAAAGACATATTCTATCTACTTAAGGGGGACTATAAGTAGTTTGAGGGATTTGGGTTTAGGGCCGAGGGTGCTACCAAATAAGTGGCATCGGGTTCAGGGGCATAGCATAGAAAGTAATATAAGGATCAGAGCTTCAAGTTAGGGTTTTATGTTTTAGGGTTTTAGGGCTTAGTGCTTCAGGGCTGGGGGTCCCATGTGGGATTCCATGTTTCTCCAGTATGGCAAAAAAAGTTTGAGGGATTAAGGTCCAGGGATTAGATGCTTAATGATTTCGGCATTCTGAGTTCCCACCACACATGCCAGTTCCACAAGCAGCCGCTTTAGGGCTTAGGGTTTAGGGTGCAGAGCAGAGACTGAAGCACGACTAGGCTCGAATCAATCACCTATGTAGCCTCCTACGGTTTAGAGGTTTAATTAGGGCTCAGGGTTTGAGCCTCGCGGTTTAGGTTACACAATTTGGGGTATGGGTCAGGGAGCTCCCACCTAACGACAATTCCATCACATCGACAGGTTGTTCAACATCGAGATGTGTAGCCTTCAGGATTATGGTTGAAGCGGTTCAGGGTGTGTACGAGTTCAAGGTCGAACTTAGGGAACACAAGTTTGGCTTCTGCGGTGGATGGGTGGGTGAGTAGCGCAGGCTCTGCTCATAAGAATCCTTCCCCCTTCCCCCAGAACAGGAAATCTATGCGAGGGAACGTTGAGTCGTACCTTTCAGGGTTTAGGACAATGTTGAGCTATGCAGGGGAGGTGAATTGACTCCAGACGCACGAGGAATTTTGGCAGGCTCTCCGCGACTGTACCTGGATGGTCGAGCCATGGTCTGCACAACTACTGGGGTCTGGAGTTTAGCGTTTAGGAACCAAAACGGGAAGAATTTTCATCAGAAGGATTGGCCGTATAAAATGGACCCATACTATTACAGCATACCAAGATGGAAGCATTTCATATCGGGGAGGGTATAGCTATTGCTGGGTGTAAGGAATTAATGCGTTGCGGTTCAAGACAGCAAATTAAACTACTACAATAACGAAGCATATTATTTACTTACCATCTACTCATAATATGGTAACTAGAAGTACAGCACCTGCTTAGTGGTTGCCAGTAGGAAGCAGGAAATGGCAGCACAAATTGCAACGACTACTGTGGCTTTTCGAGTTAAGGATTGGGGCCCAGCCAGGGCCCTAAACCCTAAGCCGTAAACTAAGCCCTAAACCCTATACCCCCTAAGTTTTAAACCGTAAACTGAGAAGGCGAACGCGCCGAAGCCGGCAGGCGAGGCAACTCTGGAGCCCACAGCCCTTCGGCGGGCGACAAAGCTCCCAGTCCCACAGGCAGCTGTGGGCTGCGCGGTAGGCACGGCAAGTAACCCGTCAGGTCGCCCTTAGAAAAAGGTTCCGCGTTCCCCCACATCGATGAAACCTCCAAATCGTTCTTTTGCGCTGGATTCTTTGACCCCCTGAGGCCCCCCTGCCGGGACCAGATGCCCGAGAGTCCGGAGCAAGGGGAGCAGCAACTCAAAAGTCCCAATCATCAAGGCCTGCAAAGTTTTGCTGTGTCTCACAATCCCAGCACTTTCCAGGAACACTAAAGCCTCCCAGGGCCTTCAGGCCTCCCAAAAGTGCCATGTTTTTTTCTCCTGCACTCCAAACTTCCAGCCGTGGGCCCATGGCCTGTCAGGGTCTCCCAACTCTCTTGAACCTTCAAGGCCTTCTGGCCTCTCACATAGCCAAGACTCTATCTCAATGAAACAAAAAGCTTCGAGCCAGACCGGCACAAACTTGCACCCGCCTTTGTTCAGGATTAGCGGATCCAGCAAACCCAAACCTTGTACCCGTCTAGGCTGGACAGGTCCAACTGCTCCAAGGCTCAAGGGTCTCCAAGCAAGGCTTACCTTGAATAAACATGAGAAACCTCGAGCCAAACCCAGCCCAAACTTACACCCGCCTGGTCTAGACAGGTCCACTTGTTCAGGATTGGAAGCATCCTGCGAAGGCTCCATCTGAAGAAAACAAGAGGCCTCGAGCCAGACCCAAACCCAAACCTTGTACCCGACTAGGCTGGACAGGTCCAACTGGAAGGCTCGAAGGCCTCCAGGCAAGGCTCAATCTCCATAAGCACAAGAAGCCTCGAGCCAGACCCAAGCCCAAACTTGCACCCGCCTGGTCTAGACAGGTCCATCTGTTGCGGATGGGGGGCATCCAGCCAAAGGTTCCATCTGAGGGAAGCTAGAGGCCTCAAGCCAGACCCAAACCCAAACTCGAAGGCCTCCAGGCAAGGCTCAAAAGAAAAACAAGAAGCCTCGAGCCAGACCCAGCCCAAACCTTGCACCCGCCTGGTCTATACACGTGCAAAGCGCGATCAGAGTTCGAGAGAACCCTAGACCCGTACAGGTCGAGGCAAGTGTGGAGCGCCAGCGGGGGTGGGCTGATGTAATGGGACACCCTATAAGCCCTAAACCCTAAAAATACGCAGGGATTCTACGTCAGGGCAGCTCCCGGGATCCTGCTCTTCATCCCCTACTCCCAACCAACAACCTGTCCTAGCAGTTGCAAGACGTATGGTGCTCAGGGTTTAGGGTTTATAGATTTATATAGGGTTTATAGGATTTAGGGTTTAGGGCTTACCTTAGGCCTTGGTGGCCTTCCGTTTTAGGGAAGTTGTACATATACGAACAGTTTATGGCCTTTTCTGGTGAAAGTAGGACTTTTAGAAAAAACCAGGATTTACGGATTTTCAAGTTTGGGTGTATTTCAGCTGAAATC
>CAJNIZ010001418.1:0-29049 GCA_905231905.1 Symbiodinium pilosum | reverse complement strand
CGCCCTGAGGCTGGATAGCCTGGGCAAATTTTGGTGTAGGGTACCACGAGCAGACCTCAACATGAGTTGGTATTCATTAGGCATCGCTACAGTACAGAAAACCCATATATCCCTATGACGCCCACTTTAGATGTCGTTTTCCATTTGGTTCTGCAGCATGTGGATAGCGTTCTACACTATACGCACTGATCCCTTTACCTTATTTAGGACCCTATTAGGCAGCTTTCCATGCCGGGCTGCCACCAGCGCAAAAATGGTCCGTGCAGGCGGGAAGATTTTGTGAGATGTAGAGCCTGAATAGTTCCCAAGATTATGCTCCGAGATTCCATGTAAAAATGGTTTTAAGTGAGGCCCCTACTGTAAGCGCTTGCAGGTTGATCCATACCTTCCGGAGCTTGGTTATACAGCGCTCTGAGTGGCATATTCACATTTGTCGCTTTGCTTGTTTTCTGTTGTCGGCCTAGATTTCTTCCTGGAGGTTCATGACTCCTTGATGAGTGACCAGGGTAGCCCACTTCACCCGAATAATTGGAGGTTCATGACTCCTTGATGATTGACCAGGGTAGCCCACTTCACCCGAATAATTGGAGGTTCATGACTCCTTGATGATTGACCAGGGCCCCACTTCACCCGAATACTTGAAAATTGAAAAGGACGTGGAAATTGCCGCTTGAAGTTTCGAGTTGAGGCGGTTTAGGGTTGTAGTCCCCCTTAAGTAGATAGAATATGGGTTATACCTATTTGGGCGTCCCCATAATAATTTTCGTATGTTGGGGTCTATATTGAAGGTCCTCCTATTTAGGGAAACTACCACATATGTATAGAGGCTGGGGCAAGACTCTACAATTGGGGCCGCTAAGTTATAACTTGGGCTATCAATGACTTGTAAGAAGGATAAGTACATAGTAAGTCTATTAAATATTTTATGGAGTTTATAAGTAACCCTAAACTCTAAACCCTAAACCCTAGTAATGTAACTAGGGAGCACAACCCTGTAATGCAGTGGCCCAGAAGCCTTAAGGGTTAAGAGGGGATAATGTTGACCCTAAACCCTAAACCCCCAGACCCTAAACCCGAAAACCCTAAACCTCTTAACCCTAGACCCTAAACCCCTAACCCTAAACCCCTCAACCCTAAACCAGCATTCAGATGCTGAGCTTAAGCATTGCCAAGGCGGAAGTAGCTGCTGGGTAACGCGGTTTAGGGTTGAGGGGTTTACTGTTTAGGGTTTTTGGGTTTGGGGGGTGTAACCCAGACCCATGATTAATAAACTCCTTCCCCTTAATAGGGATTATAATAGGGAACCTAATATTACGGAGATTTAGCAATTAGCGGTCTACATAAGGGCTCCGGGTGCCTGATGTAAGTTTAGGGTTTAGGGTTCAGGTGTTTTGCATCTCCAGTGGCCACCACATACATACGCTCACCGGAATTCCTACAGTGAGAACAACAACATCAAGGAGAACTGCACCCAACCCTAAACCCCAAACCCTAAACCCTAACCCTCAGCTTTGGCCGCATCTTGTCCAGGATCGGTTCGCGCGCAATGAAATCCAGGCCGGGCTTTAGCATGGGTAGTTGTCCAACCTGGTTTGGGCTTTCCGGTGTAGCGGCTTTGGACGCCAAACTAGTCAACAGGGTTTAGGGTTTAGGGTGATGAATTGTCATTGGCAAGTGTATCGCAAAAGGCTCCATCTTTTTGAGAGTATCACATGAGTGTCTGAAGATGGGCTGTTGAAGCAGGTCCTCTTGCAGATTGTGGGCATCAGCGTCGTTGTTTCACGATTAAGCATTGGGAAATCAAGGTTACAGGGAGGTGTCATGTGCGGATGTCGGTGTAGACCCAGCATAAGAGCTTTGACATCTTGCGCTCCCAGCATGCGGCCTTCCTTCAGTGCAGCGGCAGACCAAAACCCAAAGCCTCAAACCCAATCAACAGAAAGTACTAGGGTTTAGTGTTTAGGGCTTGAGGTGTAGGGGTTGAGGGCTTAGGGTGTAGGGTTGTAGGGAGTCGTGGGAATATGTGAGGAGATATAGTGAAACCAACTCTAAACCCTGATGGCCAGACGAATTTATTCTGCAAGTCTCCGCATTTAGTTGCTTGCGACACCTGATACAGCATGTATCTACATACCTATGTATACATTACATTGGGGGGATTTGTTACAAGGGATTGGTAGTGCTGGTTTTCATTATGGGCAGAGGACAACTCTAAATCCTAACCCAAAAGTCCTAGAACCTAAGCCGGGTATAAATCCTCAACTCTAGATCCTACATCCTAAAGCCCAAATCCTAAACCCTAAACCATGTTGCTCAAACCCTAATTCCCTTAACCCCAGCACTCCGAAACCCTACCGGGTGGTGCCCCCTGGTTACAAAAATCAACTTTAAAAATCCCATAACTATACTTAGTAGACGTATAACTAGACTTATCCCCCTTAAATAATACTTATACCCACCTTGTAGACCCTAAACCCGAAACCCTAAATGATAGACCCTAGCCCCTATAAGCCCTAAACCCTCAACGGTAAACCCTTAACCCTAAGCCCTAAACCCTAAATCCAAAACGCCTTAAACCCTACGCCCTAGACCGTAAATCCTAAACCCTAAACCCAGGCTGTAGCGGCTACGGTGGCCTTTGGCATGGGTATTGACAAGCCTGACGTGCGCGCCGCGGCTTCACTCGTGGAATTTCACGGTTTTGGATGTCAGAGTTTAGGGTTTTGGGGTTTAGGATTTAGGGCTTCAGGGTTTGGGTTCAGGGTTTAGGTGTGCATATATGTATGTGCATGTAGGGTTTTGGAGGTGCTGTTACGTTTACGGTTTAGGGCTTCATTGTGTTTGGTTTGGAGTTTAAGGGCTTACGGCGTGGAGTTTGGGAATCTACCATATCAGTATCATGGTTGAATATTCTTTGCGTAATGGTAGTCTAAGGATCTTAGACAGACCTGAGAAATAACATGGGCAATTATTTTGGCCCTTACAACTCCACAAGCCTCAGGCATTTATGAAGTGCCACCCTTCCTGCGTTCCGATACCCAGGCCGAGTGCTCCACTTTGGCATGCCAAAGAGCTTAGAGGCGTACATGCAGGACCGACCCCAGCTTTTGCTTCAGGTCTAGGCTTAGGGTTCAGGAGTTTAGTGTGCAATTACTCACGATTTGAGCAGCTCGTTTTGAGTCGGAGCGTCCTTTTGCCACTAGTTGCTTCAAATGCGGGGAGTTAGCGAACATGAGATCTGAGAACCTAAGTAATTGTAAGTTGATTTTGTCTTCAGGGTTCAGGGCTCAGGGTTGATAGTTTCAAGTTTGCTGGTTGGGGTATATGTCAGGGATTCGAACAGTTCTGGCTTGTTGCTGCGGCATGAGCGTTGTCTTAAACCCTAAGGGTTTAGGGTTTAGCCCTAACACCTGAACCAAAGACCCTAAACCCTAAACTCTACATCCTAAACCCTAAGCCCCACACCCTGGACCCTGAACCCGAGACCCTGAACCCTAGACCCAAAGCCTCCCATGTATGCTCAGCCGGTTTAGGGTTCAGGTTTGGTCCGAACTATAGGCCCTTAATGGACCTTCAAGGGCTTTAGAGGCATTTATAGGGCATAATGCACTTAGGGTTTAGGGTTTTGGGTGTAGGGGTTTAGGGTTCAGGGGTTGGGGGTTTAGGGTTTCTATAACCACCCCTGGATTAAAGGCCCATACTAGGGCCCCAAATTTGCAACTTCAGATTGAAGCCCAAAACTCGGCCCCAGCCTACCCTAAACGTATATAGATAGCTCTAAACCCTAAAACTGTAAAACCCTAAAACCCTAAAACCGATATAGCCTCTGTAGAGGGATGCTCTTAAGGCTCCTAAATCTTGCCCCCAAGCTTAAATCCGGTAGATGCCTGTATGGTTTAGGTTTTAGGGTAGATTCCTAGGTCGCCATGGATGTTTTTTTTCTTTTTACACGCTGTTCTAAATAATTGGTCCTCAAGCCGAAATCCTAAACCCTACACCCCTAAGCCCTCCACCCTAAACTCAAAACCCCTGAACCCTAAACTCTTAAACCACTTCATCCTCACTAAGCCCCTAAACCCTGACTAAACTCCTACACTTCTAAACCCCTTAGTCCCTGAACCCTAAACCCAGAGCCCTACACCCTAAACCCTAAAACCCCAAACCTTCCCGAGGTCCTCGCTGCGTCGGGAGGTTGCGAGGCTTCGGAAACAACTTGAGGAGGACTTGAACCAAGGTTTTGGTTATGGGTTTAGGGTTTAGGGTTTATTAGGGATTGTAGTGATAGTAGGTATTCATAGAGTCCCTTTAAAGGGTAATAGTAGGGAGCATAGTAATAGTAGGTATTCATAGGGTCCCTCTAAGGGTTAAATTAGGGATGAACCTACATACCGATACATAGGGTCCCTTAAAAGTGTTATATTAGAGGTTATAGTAAGAGAGAAACGTCGGGATACATAGGGGCCCTTTCCAGGGGTACTTTAGGCATTGTTGTAATAGAGGGAAACAGAGTTTAAGGTTTAGCGCGTAGGGATATCACGTAGCCACCCATAACCCTGACCCTAAAGTCCGGCACGCTAAAACCGAGAACCCAAGACCCCGAACCCTAAACCCTAAGCCTTACACCCCCAAAGGCTAGAACCTACACCCTAAACTCTATACATGTAAGACCTTCCCTTATTCCCGAGTAACCCTCATCCCAAATCCCTAAACCCTCAGACCTGAACTTGAAATCCCATACCCTGGAGCCTCAATCCTGGTTTGGGAATTACGGCCCACGGTGCGCGGTCTACCTGTAGATCCAGTTGGCTGGAATTACTAGACCTTTAAGGGTTTAGAGTTCAGGGTTTAGGTTTCAGGGTTTAGGGTATAGGGACTACGGTTCAGGGTTTAGAAATCGGGCCGTAGGGTCTAGGGTTTAGCGCTACTGTCAGTTTTATACGAAATTCCTAGGACCATGTTCCAGAGTTCAGAGTTTCCAGGTAGGGTCTAAGGCTTGAGCTTGATGGTTCTTAGGTGTAGGTTTGGGATTTAAACCCTAAGCCCTAAACCTTAAACCCTAAACTTTAGGGCATGGGATCTTTCAGGGTTTAGAGTTCAGGTTTTCGGATCTTAGCTTGTACAATCTGCGTTCGGGCTTTTGCAGTTGAGTTTTTTTTTTTTTTTTTTTTTTCCGGGGCTCCAGGGCTCAATAGGCAGCCTTCTAGGAAACTACTATAGTTGGGGTTATGAGATTATTATGGATTATCTAGATTTCAGTATCTTGCTTGAAGGGCTTTTATCCTACCCTAGACCTTGAACCGCCAGCACAGCAAGCTATGGTCGCAAGTCCTCCGAGGCTGAAATGGCAGGGAGCCCGTGCAAAAAGGAATCCTTGCTTGGAGGGTCAGGCGGACGTAGCAACAATGAAAAAGAAATAGAAGCTACTCCTTAGGGTTTTAGGTTTAGGGTCTAGGGTGAACTTAACGCACACCTGACTCTAGGACGAAAGCCCTGGGGCTGGCCCATTCAGCCTGACCCTTGCCAGGGCAGAGCACCGAAATTCTCTTCATCGGCCGAGGTCCGCAACTGCAGCGCTGGCAGCGCTGCCAGCTACTTTGATGCCTCCGCGAATCCGATTCTCAGCCTTTTTCAAGCTGGTCACTTCGACATCCTGCTACTGTGAGATGGGCCCCAAAGTTCCTCAGTGGAGGTAAGGCCGGCTGAGGCCAAAACCTGTGATGCGCAGGGCTGCACGATTTGCTTCTGCTTCAACCGCAAGTCGTGTAATCACCAAGGAAGAAGTGTGGGAGAAGTGCGGCAGGGGGATAGCTTGGGTTACTATACCGATTGCCAAATAAAGGTCATGCTGTAGGGTTCGTAATTTATGTTACCGTTAGTCACTAATTTTTCCTTATGAAGCCAGAAAAATTCGTCTGTATAGGGCCCCCTTGCAAACCTCCAAACCTGCCCCAGTTAGCAGTTGGACGCCGTTGGGTCAACACGCACATACCGGAACCCTGAACCCTAAACCGCCCACATGCGCTAGGTTGGGCTCCGCAACTGGAGCCTGGCTTCAAATTCCTAGACCCAAGACCTTACTGTAGAAGCCGCATGATTACCAAAACTACGGTCTTATATTCCTTGAATTGAACATTATGGTCCTAGATTCCTTGCAGAACTGTACTCTAGGGTCCTGCAGTAGAACTTTTCTACCATGGTCCTATAGTTCTTCTAATTCTATTTTCGGGAGCCTTCAATGGATTTTTTTTTTGCGTTGGTGCTGGAGGACCGCATGTGCGCATCCGAGGGGCCTTGGGACTCAGACCGCGTGAGTGTCGAGAGGGTTCATCAAGCCCTGAACCCTAAACCCCTAACCCTAAGCTCTGAACCCCAAACCCTAAACCCTAAGCCCTAAACCCTAAACCCCAAACCCCAAACCCTAAACCCCAAACTCCACAACCTAAAGCACGGCTTAGGGCTTGGGGCACTTATTCGCACTAGGAGGTTGATGGTACTAAGAAGTCGATCATACTTGTATAGTCCCCCCTTAAGTAGATAGAATACAGCTTTGGGCATACTAGAATAAGATCCCCATATACTTCATAGTCTATCCCTAAACCCTAAACCCTAAATAGTAGTTTCCATCTTTTCCATTATCCCAAGATAATCCCCTATATTCTATCTACTTGCGGGGGACTGTAACCCTAGCACGGCCACAAGTCTCCCAAGTACACCTGAAGCGGGGTATACTTGGGCTTTTCATATCTTTCGGATTTTGGGTTGGGGGTTTAGGATTTAGGGTTCAGGGTTTAGGTTTTAGGGTTTAGGATTTAGGGTTTAGGGTTCAGGGGTAGGGTTTGGCGTCCAAGTGGGGATTAGTCAGAAATTCTACTCTACAGTGTATCTGAGAGAACTGCTTTGTATCCCCTTCCTGAGAGGGACAGTAGTTGTGGGCTTTCTTCTGGATTCCGTGTGCGCTTTTGGAGTCAATACTGAACGAGACACTCAGAGCTAAGGTAGAAGTGGGAAGAAGTGCAGTTTGGTCGTTCAAGGTTCGGCAAGAATAATGATTCTGAGCAGTTAAGAAGCCCTAAACCCAAAGCTTAAGCCCGTGGGGGGCTTGGGGGTTAACTTTTCGTGTTTAGTGGGCAATGCTTGAGAGGGACACTGTAGCCCCTTCCTGCAGATGGTGTATTTCTAGGATTCTGGTGCATAAATGGTTCTCGAACTTGAATCCTTGAACCTTCATCCTTAACATGGTAGATGGTCAAAATCATGCTTCATGCTTTGGCCAGTATTACATGGCCGAAAAGGGAACGCAATTGTGACGCCCCTCCACATTGATTAGGTTTTATGAAACATGGCTGCATTCCCTGGACCCTATGGCCTCAAATTTCCCAGGGGCGAGGGCCACGTACCCTCAGAACGCCGCGCAGAGGATGAGGAGACAGTCCGGTAGCTCGTGTTTTGAGGGTTTGGGCTCACTTACAAGTTGTCTTTTTTTTCCAAGGTTGAGGTTTGTACGCCAAAGCTTTATTCTACTCACCTCAGACCAATATGGAACTCCGGGTTACTTCTAGGACATTGCCTTCTGTATGCTTCTTTTGGTCGTTCCATGTTAGTTTGGGGGAGGTTGCCAATGTACGTCGCTGAATTGTGTAGCTGCTGGGGTCTTGGGGCTTCGGGTATAGCGGTTTAGAATGTCCCGAACTGGAAGCTGAAAACACTTAACACCTAAATGCTAAGCCTCAAAACTCTCAAGCCCCACTCCACTTTGCGAATCGCTCAACTTGCAGTGTCCTCAACCTTGCATGTACCATGAGACATGGGAATTCCTTTGCTAAGGAGCCCCTATGCGCAGGACGACCCTGGGGCCTACTAAAGGGGCCTGAATAATTACAAGTGTTAGGGTCCTGGGTTCCTTGTACAATTATGGTATAGGTTGCTTTAAATCGACCTTAAAAGGATAGTGGTAATCATTCAGGCCCCTGTAGTAGACCTCCACTCTCAATGACTGTGACTGCAGTTGTTTCAGCCCCGCATCACCCTGAACCCTGAACCCCACGCCTTAAACCCTAAGCCCCAAACCCTAAACCCTAAACCCCTAGACGACCCGCACAACCCTTCTGCCAAGCTCCATGCCTAAAGGGTTGCAGTCTTAAACCCTGAAGTCCTGGACCTGAAGCACTATGCCCTACGCCTTGAACCTCACAACCCAAAGCCCTACTTTTGGGTGTAGGGTTTAGGGTTTAGGGTAGGGGTTTTAGGGTTTAGGCTCCAGGGTTCAGGGTTTTGGGTTGAGGGTTCAGGCTTTAGGATTGGGGGTACAGGGTTTAGGGTTCCATACCCCTGAAGTCCTGAAACCATAAAGTCCTAAACCCTAAATATCCTAACTGAAAGAACCCTGAACCCCAAAACCTTGAAGCACTAGAACCCAAAGTCCTACACAAGGCCTACACAATCCCAGATCCATGTCATTTTACAGTTGATTCTCTATTATTAGGGGAGCGAGCCAAATCTCTAAAGCCCACTATGTACACTCACATCCTTCAACTTCTCTGTATATAGTCCCCCTTAAGTAGACAGGATATGATGTTGGCAATTTTTATTAATGAGATCCCCATATGCCCTATATTTTGTCTACTTAAGGGAGACTATATCCCTCGCATATCCTAAAGCCTGAACCCTAAATCCCTAAAGAAAAGTCCCGAATGCCAGAGCCCAACTCGCCTACAGGATGTGGAAGCCCTGGCGGGCCAGCTAGGAGTCAGACTCCCAGAGCTTCCCTAAACTCCAAGCCCTGAACCCTAAGCCCTAAACCGTAAGCCCTAAACCTTAAGTCCTAAACCTTAAGTCCTAAACTCTAAGCCCTAAACCCTAAACCCTAGACCGCGCGGGCCTTCTGGGACAAGGGATTAAGGTTTATTAGGTTTCAGAGGAGTGGGGATAGGGATTTAGGGGTTTAAGGTTTGGGATTAAACGGTTTATGGTTAAGGGTTTAGGATTAAGGGTTAAGGATTAACTTTGACTTGCAAGGGGATCAACTGACGTTTCCTCACATGACGTTTCCGCCATGCTCCTGTGGGATTGCTGGGTTGACCAAAGCCCCAAACCCGAAACCCTGAATCCTGAACCCCGAACCATCAACCCTAAACCCTAGGGCGGAAGTTGGGGTCCAGGATTTCTAGTTCAGGATATGGGCGTGTACGGGTTGGGATTTCGCACTTGCTGTTTTGGCAGGTTAGGCACCCGGGCCCTTAAAAGCGCAACCCTAAATCCTGAACCGTGAGCGTTGTTTGACAAGCAGAATCCTTCAGTTGCAATTGCTTTGTTTGCTTTGTTGAGAGCTGCCCAACTGACAGCAGCACGGCGGTAGGATGAGGCATTTGCTTACAAGTCTGCGTACAGTAAATTTGGTTGCTGTTAAAGAACTTCAACTAAGTGACTATAGAAAGGAACCCTATCATTGACTTCATTTCCATATTATGGTAACTTAAGCACTACACCCGAGACCCTATCTACCCATGTTATGGTAATTCAATTTAAATTCCTTAACAGCAACCCAGTAGACGAGAGGCCTTTGAACGAGGCAGTGCCGGAGCCTTGCGAAAGAAAAGTTTCCGCGCTCTTCGAGATAAGGTCTCCGCAGCCGTTTGGGCTTCGGGTTGAGGGTTTAGGATTTAGGGCTTCGGGACCAGAAATCCTGGAGAAGCTACTTCTACAGCTGTGAACCGGTATAGAAAAGGATTGGCATCCACACGGCCCACCCTACATGGGCCTACAGAGATGTCTAGGGCGATACGGATCCACATTAGGAATTACATAGTGCTGGTTTTTGTACACTCCCGCATCCTCAGCCAACTTAACCATAAACCCATGGATTCTTGACCTAAAGCGCTAAATCTTACTCTGCCCGAATGGCTCTAAAGGGGCCCTGCAAAAGGCCTACAGAGGCTTTCCCTGTTACTTTCGGGAAGGGTAAGGCCTTCATTCTAATGTAGAAGATTTCGTTAAGCCATGTCAAACGCGAAAATGCAGACCAGATCCTGGGGCTTGAGCCCTACATCCCTGAACCCTTCAAGCAATGCGGTGGCATGAAAGCCTGCTAAAGCGTACCGCCGCCCAGGCCCTGTCTTTGGCGAGCTCCGAGCGTCTGGATCTTAGAGCAAGGGACCTTTCACTACAGCAGGTCCTTTTAAGGGGGTAAAAGCCCCCTTAAGTAGATAGAATATGGGGTATATGGGGATCTTATTACAATATACCCAAAGCCATATTCTATCTACTTAAGGGGGGTTATATTTGGGGGATCGTATCGGGACATAGGGGTTGGGACATAGACGAGTAAGGTTTTTGGAGCCTAGAGACTCCCTGAGTTCCTATTCCTTACACCGACCCTCAAGGGGCGTTCTAGAACTTGTGGAGGTCGGGTATATGAGCTATAGTTTAAATTCCTGAAAGGAGGTTATATAAGGGATTATACACGGGGATTATACTGGGATTGTTATAGGGATTATGAAGGG
The DNA here is from genome assembly GCA_905231905.1 of Symbiodinium pilosum. Classification (NCBI taxonomy): domain Eukaryota; class Dinophyceae; order Suessiales; family Symbiodiniaceae; genus Symbiodinium; species Symbiodinium pilosum. The sequence goes on along the minus strand of CAJNIZ010001418.1, from coordinate 18,550 downwards.
GATACTAGGAGTTTAGACTAGAGCTCATATGAGCCTTGCTGCTCAAGAAGAGCCTAATACCCGGTCGCGGTGTTGGTTTAGGGTTTGGGGCTCAGGGTTTCGCTCAACCCAAAACCACCAGCCTTGCTGGTACATATATACATATAGTACACAAACGTACATATGCGTGTATCCATGTATTCTACTTTTTTTGTAGTCAAGCAGATAGAAGGACACCCACACACAGATATCAGTTTATATGCATCGACATCGAGATGTACCGACATGCGCAAATACAATTTTATATGCACATGTACAGTCCCTAAGCCCTAAACCCTGACCCCTGAACCCTAAACCCTAACTCTACAACCGTAAGCCCTAAACCCCAAACCCTTCAACCCCAAACCCTGAACCCTCCTTTACCCAAGCAAGCCTGAACTGCACTGAGAGGCTCCGGGAGATTGTTTTCGCCTATCCTTCCCGCCACTCGGCTTGCGAAAGAAGTCAAAGACTAACTTACCGGTTTGGGGTTGAGGGTTTAGGCTAGGGTTTGGGATTTAGGGTTTGGGGTTTTGGGGTTTGGGGATTAGGGTTTGGGGTTTGGGGTTTTGGGATTAGGGCTTTGGGGTTAGGGTTTTAGGGTTTAAGGTTTAGGGTTTTAGGGGGATAAGGTGCAGGGCATGGACTAGGGTATTGGTTTTAGGGATTCAAGTTTAGCAATTTAGGGTTTAGAGTTTAGGGCCTCAACACCTGAGATCCTAAGCTAACCTCGTTATCCATTACAGGGAGACGTATGGTGAATGGAGGAATCTTGCACCACTGAGGATCCCTCAAATACTGCAATTATTGAGGTATGCTCTAAACCCTAAGCCCTAAACCCTAAACCCTAAACTGAGGATTATTGAGGTATGTGGGATGTTAGTTGGCGGAAGGTTTCTTCCGTGCATAGTAGGGGAGGGAGGTTGGGCTTAGGGATGTTTAGGGATGTTCAATGTTTAGGGTTTAGGGTTTAGGGTTAAGGCATCACTCTGTTTGAAGCCCATAGGCCATAGGCAGAAACCGAGTAGCTTTGGTTCCGCGCCTACTGCTGGCAACAACCGCAAGATTTATGGCTTCCCCTATTACCCCCCAAGGTTGCCTGTAAATGAGCTTTGACTAGACTTGATCATGCTTAAATAACCTTAACTAGAGGGGTTGGTAGAGGAACCCCCTAAGCCCAAAACCCCTGAAACATTAATGTAGGCTATCAGCTTTATAGGGTTTAGGGTTTGTTTAGGGTCTAGGGTTTAACCTTTCCATTGAAATCCAAAATGGAGCGAATCATGTGATTGTAGACAGTATCCATAAAGTGAACAGATCACTATCACCTTCATGACGAAGAGAGCACAAGGTCAGCACACGCCATGTCTTCAGGAGCTACCATAGAAGCAGATAACGGATCTGAACCGATACCATCGAGAACATGCCCGGAGAGCGCATGTATCGACATAGCTTGATGATCCCCAACGCTATAAGCCCCTAGCAGTTGGAATTGATTTCAATGGCAGCGCGCTTTCAACAACGCATTGACACCTCAAGTGTTACTCATTTGTGTTCTGATTGCAACATGCCCCATATACACTTCCGAAACGATGAACATATTTTTGCTGTGATGATATGGTAATTTCAAATTCCCAAAATAGGGAAATCCCAATATAGACCCTCAATATACTATAGTCCTTATTTTGGGGATCCCCAACAAGGTATCCCTAATTTTGGAAAACCCCCCTATGCTTCCCGCAGTACGTGCCGGCCATTTTTTGTGAAGGCATCTAGGTTCCTTGATCACAACTGCACCTTGATCCTTGAACCCTAGCCGATAATCCTAAAGCCGAAGATCCAAAACCCTAAGCCGTAATGCCTTTAATCTTTTACGCCTCATCTGCAAACCTTAAACCTTGCAACCCTTAATCCTAAACCCTAATATTCAGACTCTAAATCCTAAACCGTAAGCTCTAAATCCTAAACCCTAAACCCTCAGCCTAAACCGTACACCCTAAAACCCTAAATCCTAAATCCTAAGCCCTCAACCCTAAAGCCTAAACCTTGCAACTCAAGCCTCTACGGCCGAAGCAAGGATTCTCCCGGAGCGAGCCCGGGCAAGATGGCCGCCCGGATTGCATATGTTAGGGTTTAGGGTTTAGGGTGTAGGGTTTGGGGATTACGGTTTTGGGACTAGGGATTAAGGTTCAGGGTATAGGGTTTGGGGTTTAGGGTTTTAGGGTTTAGGGTTTAGGGTCTAGGGAGTTTCTTGAAGTCGTGGGCCCAGGTTTTTGGGGGCTTGGGCACCATGCACAAGTTTGGGCTAGGGTCGGGAGATCCTCGTTTCGATGCGCAGGGTTATTTCATTCAACCCCTATCTAAGACTCTGGTTTGTAGAGTCTTGACCGTAGTAGGGCCAAAGCCTGTTAGACATTGGTACCCCAAAGCCCTGGTCTCATCATTAATCCCTAAATCCCAAACTGGGTCCTCATCCTTGACCCCTAAATGCTAGCCGAATCCTTAATCCCCACATGATGTGCTAATCCCTACACTCCCTGAACCGTATGTGGAGGGAAGGGTGGACTTCGCAAGCCTTAGTGCGCATAATGTAGACCCGGGATTAGACCTTTCTTTGCGGCGCTGCCCCAAAGCGAGCCTTGTAGGAGCTTAATTATATGGGACTACAACCCTAAACAAAATCCAGGCCCTAAACTCGCAGCCCTAACCCCACGATCCCCGAATCCCCAATAAATCCCGAAACCCCAAACCCTAAACCCCTCAACCCCGCAAGCCCTAAACCCCTAACCCCAAACCCCAAAACCCTAACCCCAAACTCTCTAAACCTCCTAATGCCCCTAAACCCCGTAAACCCTTCGACTGAGGTTTCCTTTAGCGATTCTCCAAAGGTCGCCGTTGCAGATCGCTTCTCCAGTGAAGCTTCGCAGGTCAGCTCGGGGTTTGCGAAAGGTTTGGGCAGCGGGTTTGTAGACAGACAGGACCTTTTTGCAGGGGCCTGAACTTGTCCCGAATTGCCTTTTCAGAGGTTGCAGAGTTGACGTATAGAATGTTCTTTGCGAAAGGCGCAGCGCAGACTTCTCCTTGAAATATGGAGTGGCCTTCCCTAACCAGATGCACATTCAGGGTTGCGGGTCAGGGTAGCTTAGGGTTAAGGGCTTCGGGATTAGGGCTTCCGGTTTAGGGGTTTAGGGTTTAGGGGTTTAGGGTTTAGGGTTCATTGTTTTCCGGTATTAGGGATTAGGGCGTTTAGGGTTTAGGGCTCGGACGTCAGGGTGTGGGGAAAAGGTTTAGGGGTTACTTAGGGAGGTCAACTTCAGGTTTTCGGGTTACGACCGGGCCCACGTTGGGGGATCTTTGTGATGCTTTTGGGCTATTGCTTGCAAAAGGCTCCTCTTTTCCTCGTAGGTGAATAGGGACTACGTTTTGGCTGTTGGGGGTTTTATGGTTTTGGATGGAGGGTTGGGGGTAAGGTCCTGGAGTTCCGTGGTTGAGAGCTTCAAACTTTGGAGTCTTGTGGTTTATGGGGCTGGCCAGTCGCGTGAGGGGCCCTTGAAAGTGGGTCCATCAATCTTCATTTCAGGCTTTTTCCGAGTTTCTTACTAACCCTGCGCTCATGGTTCATACGCCTTGCCTGGTGGACGGGCATCTAGGGTTGAGGCCTAAGGGTGTAGGGTTTGAGGTCATGCGTGGGCATTGGATGTGATTGCATGCAAAGCAAAATACTACTGTCCTTTCATAGGGACGCCGAAGAAGGTGCCGCTAATTTTGGGGACCCCCCAAGTGAGCATCGTTTCCTTAGGTATGTATGAGCAGTGTTGGAATTAGAGCTGCAAGGGTGCTTGGTAGCCTTGGGCCGGCATGGTGTGGTTTTGCGTAGTCCTGCATGGACACATGTTGGTCGTCTTGCCAACGTAGTCTGAGTTGTCCGGAGGGCTTGTGAGATATTGTAGGGGCCTAAAGAATTACAAATATTATGGTTCCATATTCCTTGTAGAATTGTAGTATATTGTACTTCAAATGGACCTCAAAGTGATATTGGTAATTATTTAGTCCCCTAAACCCTATTATAACATAGTATTTCCGTTGTCTTTTCCATTATCCTTATATAACCCCTATATAACCCCATATTTTAGGCCCGTGTAGTAATCATACAACATCCTGCATAGAAAGTTGTATAGACCAGGAGTGCCGCGTCAGAGTCCACGGGAAACACCCATTCCGGGTAGTTCGCGTAGGCCTTTTATCTTCGTGTAAGAACTTTCAGCATGAAAAAGGATGCTTCGTATGGTATACGGGAATATAGGGATTATGTTCCTGCATTCCCTACTAACCCCCAGCAAGTATCTCGAGCTAGAAAGCCTAAGCTTAGAAGCCCCAGAAGCTTTGAAGCCCCAGAAACTCATGACAGATACTAACCGACATGTTGTAGTTTCTCAAAATCGCCCTCATAATCCGTACTAAGGACCCCTACATTCCTGGTGTAAGGATTCCTGGGATCCTCTCATACACCCATGTTGTGAGAAACCCACGAAGGAAGATTGCAAGGAAGCATCTGAACCTAAGCCACGTCTGAGCCTTTACCCCGACAAAACCCCAACCGGACCTGAATCTCCAACCTAAACCCTGAACCCTAAACCCCAAAGCACTGCACTCTAAAGCCTAAGCCGCTGTACCCTGCAATCCGCCCAGATAACCAGCCGCAGCCGTGGAAGTGTGGACAGCAAGGCGGGCTGCTGATGGCTTTAGGGCTCAGTGTTTAGGATTTAGGGTTGCGACTTTAGGGTTTAGGGTTTAGGGTTGAGGGTTTCGGTTTAGGGGTGTAGGGTCTGGGATTAATGGTTGAGAAGTTTGGGCTGTTGGAGTAAAGGTTCAGGGTTTAGAGGTGTAGGGTTCAGGATTTATGGCTGAGGGTTTAGGGTTTAGAGGCTCAAAGCCCTACCTCAACCTGATACTCCTAAGCCCCAAAAGCCTTAAACGGGACTTTCGCAGGATAGTCTTTCTAGAGTACTTCAATCCCTTAACCTCAAACCCTAATCCCAATCCCTAAGCCCTAGCCCCTAAAGTCTTTCTAAAGGAGTCCAGGGAGATTCCCGTGGTCTCTCTCCCTATTGGCCCCATATTTCCATCTGTCATGAAACAGCCTTAGACCCTAAATCCTGAACCCTGAACCCTAAACCCGAAAACGCTCTTTCAGGCTACTTTCCTTCAGCGCGATGTCTGGCGCATGGAGGACAGCTTCATCGACGAAGGCCAGAGTATTCTTTTCAGGGGTTTGGGTTCAGGATTAGGTTTAGGGATTAGGTTTTAGAGTTTGGGCTTTAGTTCGCATGAGGAAGTCAAATGAGATTAGCGTACAGTCGGGAATCCCAAACCGGCAAAAAGCAAGCCCTAGACCCTAAACCCAAAATCCCAAACCCTGAACCTTGAACCCTAAACCTAAAACCTTTAACCCTAAACCCTAAATCCTGAACCTTATATCTTAAGCCCCGATCCCTCTTCCAAAACAGATTAAACCCTTTTTCCCCAAACCTTAAACCTTAAGGCAACCCCAAGGAATCCGTTTGTTTCTGGGAATAGGCATGAAGTCATACTCCATATCTTGTTGGTGGACTTTTTGTTGCTCAAGTATTCTTTGTGCCCATGAAGGAGTTTCCGAAACAACCGCGCTCAAAGTCAAGCAGTTGGGACTTAATTCTACCTTTTGAGTTCCAGAGCCCCAAACCCCAAACCACAAACCCTGAAACATACAGTGTAAAGCACAGGTTAACAGAGTATGGTATATTATAACTTATAATATACCATATTATATTAATCAATGTTATATTAATATAGTATAATACGATGTAATATAGTATACCATAATATACCATACTATACTATGTAATATACCATACACTACCATTAAAAAAAGAGATTATGGTAGGTGGGCTTTCCAGGTGCCTTAAACCCGAAGCCCTGCGACCCCACAAGCGGCCAGACTGGTCCCCGCAGCACTACGTCAAAGGCCACCAGACGCTGAAAAGGCCCGTCTATGGTTTAGGGGTACGGTTTAGGGTTTAGGGGTTAAGCTTCAGGAGCAGGTTGGATCTTGTTGGGACTCTACGCCCCAAAGCCTTTGAAAACAGCCTTCGCGTGTCAGTTTGTGGGATTTAGGCACCCGAGGTTTGGGTCCCAGAGTTCAAGGTCCTAAGGTTTCGCCTACTACCCCTTCCTTCTTTAGGGTTCTAGGGCTAGGGTTTAGGTTTTTGGGTTTAGTGTTTAAGATTTCGGGAAAGTAGCTCAGTACGCAATGTGATGGGATTGTTTCTGAGGATCAGGGGAAGTAGGTCCGCACTTGACATTCTGGGCAACCTCCCGGGGATCACAGGAGTTCTTGTATAGCCCCCATATCCCCGTTGACCCAAAATGACCTTAAACCCCATACCCTAAGCCCTAAACCCGATCTATGATTTTCTCTGCTTGCTAAGTTCCTCCACTCCATGAGCCCAAGAACAGGTTTAGAGCCCTAATTGATCCTCATTAAGATCTCCCTTTCCCGCAGTTTAGGGCCAGGGTTGAGAGTGTAGGGTTTGGGGTTTAGAGTATAGGCTTTAGGGCTGGGAGCTATCAACATGGGGGGCCCCTGGGGACCCCAAGGGACATGTCCTTCTAACCTTGAACCCTAAAAAACCCTTTCGAAATCCCCTCCACAAAAACAGTTAATTATCCTACCAGCAAGGCCTCGAGAAAAAGGGGCCACAGCTTCACATGAGCTACCGACTAAACTCAGGATTTGTGGAAGACCTACAGTGTGTAGGGTGTAGGGTGTGTTTGGGGGGACCTGCATTAAATGTGGTAGTTTCCCAACCTAGGGGTACCCATTTTGGGGTCCCTCTAAATAGAGGATCGCATATTAATCTTTGGAAACTGCCTATATAGACCTGTAAGGGAATATACTACAAGTTTAGTCCAGAACTCTTAATGGGCTTCGCGCACCAAGCCGGTTGAGTTTCTTTCGGTTTGGGTTCCAATCTCAGGGTGGGCCAATACCCCTGGACCCAACATTCGTTTCTGGCACACTCCGTATGCAGGAAGCAGGAGAACATGTTCAATCGAAGTGCTTTGGCTTCAACAGAGGTTCTAGTACTGGTTCTTAGTGGGGAATAAGGTTCTAGTATATACTGGTTCTTAGTGGGGAATAAAGGGAATCTAATCCCCATACAAACACCTATATAATATATTTCCTTACTCCTTACTAACCTCCAGCAAGTTCTAGCGGATCCTGCTAGAAAGCTCCTGGGTGGTGTACAACCTATCGTAGTCCGGACAGCTCTAGTTATGGTGTTATGGTTCAGTTTAGGGGACCCCCGCCCTATTCTAAATTACGTGATTCAGGGTTTAGGGTGTAGGCTTAGGGTTTAGGATACCTTCATGTACTCTGCCTGCCTTATGCTCTGCGTAGGCTGTGAGTGCTGGGGTGCTGGCGTCCAAGACCTCGAAGTTTAGGTCGCTCCGGTATTTCAACCCTACCTGGACCCCCATAAGGTTTTGGGGTTTAGGGGTTTAGGGTTTAGGGGTTTAGGGTTTAGGGTGTATAGAAGAATGGCACTTTTGACTATGTTTACGGGTGCGGCGCCAATATTTTCACCTAGCTTTGGGTCAAGGTACACCGTAGAATTTAGAGTAACTTTGGCGTATTGTGGGTTTATATCGGGTCCCCCTATTTAGAGAAATTGCTATATTGCTATTGGTGTGGATGATGCCGCGAGTGTCCTTCTATTTGCTATCCTCATGGATATGAATAGGAGCACGAATATTTTCATTTCTGCTGTTTTTGCCAACATCCTATGCCGTCAACCAAGCCTTTACATTACACGCCTTACATGAAACCCACAGCCTAAACCCTACGCCCTAAACCCCAACCCCTGCACCCCTGAATCCTAAGCTCGCAATCCTCGTGCCATAGCCTGTTTGGCGCTTGGGGTGTTAGGGTGTAGGATTTGGGGTCTAGGTCTAAGCAAACCCTAAACCACAAATGCAAAACCCTGAATCCCAAACTTTATAAAGCCCAACTTCAACTCTATACCGTAAGCCCTAAACCCTAATTATACCGAAGCCCTCAACCTTAGGGGTTAGGGGGTGTAGGGTTCAGAGGGGTTCAGTGTTCAGAAAGGCCTCTGACCCTCACCTTGGAACTCCAAGTCTGAAATCCTAAGCCCAAGGGCTTAATTTAGGGTTTAGGGTTATTTAGGTCTTTATAGAGTTATATAGGGTTATATAAGGCTATACAGGGCTACATAGGATTTAGGGTTTAGGGTCAAGGTCTCGCTGGAGCCCACTGGACTTTATACGCCCCATTGAGGGTCTAAGGTTGAGGTTCAGGCTCGGTTTAGGGTTTAGGGTTTAGGGTTTAGGGTTTAGGAGTTTATACAGCCAATCTAGGGTTTAATCTTGAGGGTCTAAGGTTTCTGGCGAAACTCTAAGGCGTTACTGCATACTAAATTTCAAGCGCACAAGCCAAAGCCTAAATCCACTGCGTGATGACTTGCCACCCAGGTGCGCGAACAGTGGATATGATCCCATCTGCAACTGGGATGCCTTTTTTGGTACATTTGGGTTCACTGTTTGGCTTTTTGTGGGGTACAATGGTAGTTGTATAGGACTCGGGGTGTTGCGTTTGGGGATTAGAGTTTGGGGTATAGCCATTGAGGTTTCGTAGATGCGAACTGTCAGAGCATCTGTGGAGCCCCGCCCGCAAGTCCCTTCGACTCCAAGCCCTGCGCCTTACCCGCGCGGTTTAGGGTTTAGGGTTCCCTACTACCCCCCATACATTACTCCTTCATTGGCCTTAATTACCTCCACTAATCTCTAAGCAGCCCTAAGCAAGGGGGAACCTGGCAGGAAGTGTCTACAACAAGGGGAGCTCCTAGACTCTAAGCCTTCGTCCATAACAGCTGAGGTATTTCTCAAACAGGGTTCCCCCCTACAGATTCGTTAGGATCCTTGCTACAGGACTGCCAAAAGGGGTTGAACAATTCTGAGATCTCAACAAATCCCAGAAGCTACCAAAACGGGAGCCAGATTTCAAGCGACCCCCTAAGACTTTAAACGCTCAACCAACAACAATTGATTGACAGGGTTCAGAAACATCCTCACTTTACATTCGAAATGATGCCCCCGCCCCGGCCCAACAGGAACTCCTGACATACTTGAAGCTCTGAACCAAAAAGCCCTCAAAACAGGTTTTTGCTATTGAAGAAACTCTTAGGTGACCTGTGCGACCTGCACGCTGCTCATGCAGCGCCGTTCCATGGTTGACTGGATTTGGGGCTTTCAGGTTGTAGAGGTTAGGCTTTAGCATTTGGGGGCGGAGTGTTGCGAGCTTTTCAACTATAAGGGCGCGTGGGGATCTACAGCGATATATACGGGCATGCAGGCCTTCATATTCATGTACATATGTATATATGTATATATTCTTACATATGTATATAATATAAACACGGGGGTTGGGTTTCTGGTTACTTCCTTTCCATTTTTTGGTAACTTTATGTAGAAGAACATGGAAGAACATGCACATTGGGATTTTCATACAGTGTTTAGACAGGATTTTGGGCTTTCTGGGTCCCTAAACCCTAAACCTACAAGTTTTCCGGGCTTTGACGGTGTAGGGTTTTAGTGTTTTCGGGTTCCAGGATTTTATTGTTGAGGGTGATGAATCTCACGTGGAAGCCCCATATGGGTTGTTCTCAAAATTACCTGCCTCTCTTGGTTATGGAGTATTTTGCGGCACCTAAGATTTAGTGGGTACCAAAATGGGGCACCAATTTTTGGGAAACGCACATATGCACCCCCGTTTCAAAGGACAGTAATCCCCTCCCCCTAATTTTCTATCGGGAATATTAGCATTAGGGGAGTGAGGGTGTTTGGATATTAGGGGGTTGCGATGAGTCTGCTAAACCCTAATCCCCAAACCTTACCCTAAACCCCAAGCCCCTAAACCCTAAACCCTAAACCCTAAACCCCAAACCCTAAACCCTAAACCCTACCCCTCTTCGATTTCCGCGTTAGTTTCTGGTAAAAGCGAGGCCCTTGAGTTGACGTTGAAGTCCGGTTACAAAGTTCAGGCAGGCAATTTGCGGGTTGGGGTCACTGGGCAGTATATGATTGGGGCTGCCGCAAGGGAAGCTGCGAGGATTTCATTGGATTAAGTTTTGGTGGGTCTATGGCCAATGAGTCCAGCGTCTGGGCTTCATGCCTACTGCTCTGAACGCATACGAAAATTGCACTTGGGCATCTTGCCTTTGGTGAGCTGAGCTGAAGTTAGGTGCCATATTCAAGCCTTGTTTTAGGGTTTAGGGGTTTAGGGTTTAGGGTTCACGCGCCCAAACCCTAAATCCTAATCCGCACTCTCGGCCCTGATCTGCTTCATCGGCTGTTGCCCGGGCAGTGTTGTAGCTGCTGGAATGGCTGTTTGGGTGCTTCCCTTTGTAGCCATGAAGTGATGTATGCCTTTACTGGAAGAACCCTACACCCTAAATCCTAAACCTCATAGAATTACCCCAGTCTTTTGTGGCATTGTTACTCGGTGCAATATTGTGGAACATCTCCTCCCCAAGGCACCCTGGAACCCTGTACTCGCTGGGGTCTAGTAGGGAATACGGGAATAATGTTGCATTCACTTTTGTGTAGAAACCTTCTTTAATGTGGTTTCGCCGCCGCTTATTCAGGATCTGGCTATTGTTGGGAGGGTCCTGTTTAATGTGTTTTGGTTTTTGTGGCCCTAAAAATACGGGACCAAATCCAAACCATCCCTTTTAGAATAATCTCCAAGGCCTCCCGGGACCCTCGTTGCTGTGGGACTCTTATTCAGGACGTCTAATTTCCATTTTTCTGGGGGCCCTATTGTTCGGGGGAGAGCCCTAAGATTAAAGTGAGTCTAACATTATACTTTATATGGATTCCCTACAAACACCACCAGTAAGTGTAAGGTTTAAGGTTTAGGGTTTGTGGTCTGGGCTTAGGGTTCAGGGTTTAGGGCTTATGGGCCGTAAACCCCCAATCTTCAAATCCTGTAATTCTCAATGCGCGTCCGATCCAAAACTCAAAAGCCCCTGCATCATCAAGCCTCAGCCCCTACGCCCTCAGCCCTCCCCTGCCCTCCACCCCAAACCCAAAAGCTAAAGCCCCAAGCCCTAAACCCCAAGCCCTAAATCCAACACCCAAAACCACAGACCCTAAACCCTAAACCTGCGGCACTCCGAGACTGAAGCCCAGGACCCATCCCACCCTCCACGCCGATGCGCCTGTTTTGGGATGTGAGCGGACTGTTGCTGATCATGCCTCCTGACTTAAAGCCAGGAGTTGATTGTCTAGCAATTCAGGAATTGGGGTTTAGAGTTTAGTAGGGGCTTAGGGTTAAGAATTTAGGGTTGAGGGTTTAGTAGAGGTTTAGGGTTTGTCAGTGTTTTAAAGCGTTTAGAGCGTAGGGGTTAGGCGTACCCTTTCTACACTATACCCTAATCCCATTGCTTACACCGGACACCCGAGGGTTAACGTCCCCCGACACCAGCCTGATATCCTCACATTTGGGGTGTAGGAGAGTTTTAAACCCTAAGCCCTAAACCCCAAACGATGCAGGTTTTACGTCCCGAGGGGTTTACGACTTGGGGTTGAAGGGGCTCGGTTTGATCATTGTTGTATGGACTCGTAGTCCGCGAATGCCCAACAGCATGCCATCATACTTTTTGGGGTACCTGCGTCTAGGTACTACCCAAGCGGTAGCTTCCGAAAATGAGAGGGGCACCGAAAGGTACGCCGCCAAAGAGCAGGATACCTTGCCACTAAACGCCTTATCTCCAACTCCAGACACTGATTCCTAAACTCAAAGCCCTACACCCCGAACCCTCGAATTTAATCCGTACACCACTTACATTCCTAGACACATTCCTAGACCCGAGACTAAAACACTAAGCCCTTCACCCTAAACTCGACATCCCATGCCCAAAGGTACGACATTTGCGCGATCCCCTTGGAAGCTTTTGAGTTTCCTCGGCTCCTTTGCAGAAAGGGTCCTCCTATGAAGCCCCTATTTCTGGAAGCCCGAAACCCTATGCACTCCTATATAACCCCTATATAACTCCTATATAACCCCTTATAACATTTTGGGTGCTTTACCAGGTAGACTCTAAGCCCTAACCCTTAAGCCCTAAATCCTGAGCCCTAACCTCTAATCCCTAAATCCTAAACCTTAAGCCCTAAACCCTAAACCTTAATCCCTAAATACAGGGCTCAGGGCTTTCAAGGGGTGGGGACTTTGGGTTTTTGGTATTCGTTCTTGGCGCTCCCCGACCCCTCTGTGTGAGTAGCAATCAGTAGCACCACCATAAGTCAGGGGAGGTGCCTCAGCAAGAAGCCTAAACCCTGAACCTCACAGCTAAACCCCATGTATTCTATATGGAGGATGCAGTGCATATCATGCATCCCAAACCGCAGTCGTCAGCTGGAAGGCATCAGGGGTTTTTCCTGTCAGTGTAAGCCCGAGAACCATTCCCATAATTCTGTGGATCCAAAAGCTCATGCTCTAAAGGCTCAAACCCTGAAATTCCGAAACCTAGCTGTTAAGGAACTAGCTAAATTCACGACTATAGAAAACCATGTTGTTTACTATGTGCCCCTAAATTCCCTAATCCCTAAACCCTAAACCCTAAATTCCCTAATCCCTAAACCCTAAACCCCTATCATGGTAACTTAACGTAAAGTTCCCAAACAGCAACGCAGACCAAACCCCTGCAAATCTACGCCACCCTAAGACTGGGTTGCTGTTAAGGAACTTAAATTAAGTTACCCATAATGGGTATATAGGGTTTAGNNTTCCTTAACAGCAGCCCAGTAGACCCTAACCCTAAACCCTTAACACTGAACCCTAGCTGAGGATGGTTTTTCAGGACTTCATGGATTGGGTCGCCTTGGCCCCTCGCATTGTCTGCGTTCAGGGGTTAGGGGTGTAGGGGTCAAGGGGTTTAGGAGTTTAGGGGTTTAGGGGCGTAGCGTTGAGGTTTAGCAGGGGGTAAGGGAACATCTTACATAGTGACTGGGATCATATAAGGATTATGTTCCCTACTAACAACTAGTAAGTTAGGTCTTAGGGAGGGTTCAGCGGTTGGGAAAGGTTCAGGGTTTAGGTTGTTCGGGTTTAGGGGTTTGGGAGTCAGAGGGCCTCATTTGGTCGAGGTCTTGCGTGTGTTTTATGGACCCTGCGTAAGGAAACCGCGATTACAGAATAATAAACAGGTAAATACGTAAACAAGCAAATGAAAATATGTAAATGCACGAAGGTTTGTTGGGCCCCTTGCTTTTCAGAGTTGGCACTGGAACCACAACCTTATTTTCCTGGCTTTCTTCCTGCTTGCGGCCCAGATATGTGGTACTTTATTCGGGGATAAGATGGTACCCGATATAGATTAAGATTATGTCCTTCTCTCGGGTATAGTCTCTTGCATACAATATACTGCCTGGCTCAACCACCCTAAACCCTAAATCCTAAACCCTCCAAGATCTTTTGGACGCTGGATGTTGCCTTCAGCTTTGTCACGGGCTACTACTACAACGGCCAGCTGATTTTGGCTACTCTCCTCAAAAGGGTTTACGGTTAAGGGAGATTTTCGCTACTGGGTTTAGGGTTTAGGGCTTGGGAGATTCAGGATGTCTGGGTGAAGGTTCAGATTTCACGGTTTGACCTGGGTCATTGTTCAAGCTAGCAGCTAATTTGTGTGGCACAAACAACCAGCAAGGAATATGAATGTGTCGTTTTCAATCATTACTACACCGATAATCCCTTCCCCTAGCAATAAACCTTCCCAACGTAGTGCGCACACACACACATATATATATATATCATATATATATACACATATATCATATATATATATATTTCTTATTAGGGGGTAGGGGGTGGGGAGGGATTGTTGCTAAGGGGCCAGGGGATATACATTTATGAATATGGAGCCAACTGCAGGAATCCTAAACCCTAAGCCCTAAACAAAAGTGTTCAGGATGGGTGCAGTGCAAGGTTTCGGGCAGATCGCTTAGGGTACAAAGTGCCTTGCGAATGGATGTCCTCCGTAGTTGGTAGAGACCCCAGTATATTCCTCGTTTCAACAGGGTTTAGGATTTAGGGCATCATCCCAAGTTTGCCTTAGGGTCCAAAAGTGTACCCCAGTTTGAGAAACTCTTTCAGAAGAGGAGGCGCATCGCATTTTTTTGAAGCTCGGCTGAGATTTTCCGCTTTCTGCAAACAAGATCCTACAAAGCGATATGTGGGGTTTCCCGAAATTAGGTGGCACCTATCCTATAATGAGAGTTATAGGAGTATAAAGGGGGGACTCCTATGGTGGGAAAATCCTACAATGGAAGCTCCTCCCAAAAGCCCGCTAAACCCTAAACCCCTGGTTTGTAACAGGGAGGAGGGATCGGAGTTCTACGGGAATACCTTTGTTCAATGATAAGACATCTCCACCCCGGTTGAGGTAGGAAACCTTGCACCACCTAGAAGACCCAAAATGCGATTATATAGGGAATATATGGGTTGTTCTCAAAACTATGGGCCCCTTATGGCTAATTATAGGTTATATTACGGCACCTAATATCTAGGAGTATCAAACTGGGACCCTAATTTAGGGAACTGCCCATATGGGGGTGCAAGATTTCCTCCGTCCAGAGGGGTCTCCCCTTACCCATTATGGCAGCATGAGGGGTAGCTTTTTCAACTGGAGCAGGAGGTTGTGTTGTACATTATAGGAAGGAGATGCATATAAGTGTATACTGTGACGTTGTTATGACAGGGAAACACCCAAGACACATTTTTCCTAGTGTTATGTACACGAGAGTCGAAATAAGCTCGATTCTTGGGAGGAAGTGCACGCGAAACATCCCTACGCTTAACAAAAGCCCTGCAACCCTTACCGCCCGAAGCCACAAACTTTTTTAGAACCCCCAAAGCCCCTCAATCCCGTGAACACTTGAATCCACCTAAAACCGCAAAAAACCTCACAGTTCTGTAGCATGGGCCGTATACTATCCCCCCAGAGTTACCCTTTATCATCCTCAGTTAGCCTTAAGTATCCTTAAATCGCCCAAACCCTCAACCCTATCTGGTAGTTCCCATGAACAGGGAGATCCCAACATAGACTTCCAAATACTATAAATCCCAGTTTCCATTTTACTTTCCACGTTCTTATCCATTTGATTCTCCATTATTGGGCTTCTATATTTTCCCTTTCTTGGCAAAACTAAACCCTAAACCTTAAATCCTAAACCCTAAATCCTAAACCCTAAACCCTAAACCCTAAATCCTAACACCTAAACCCCTAAATCCTAAAAACTAAACCCTAAAGTTTGTATTTCACAAGTTGAGCTCGGCCGAGGATCCGCATAAAATTGCCGTTCACTACCTGACCACTTGGTTCTTTCTAGACATGGCCGGGATGCCTCAGAGTTTGTGGAGTTTAGGATTTAGGGCTTAGGGTTTAGGGGTTTAGGGTTTAGGGCGGAGGGGGGGAGGGGGTTTAGGCTTGAGGGATGCAGGGTTTTTGGGTTCTAGGGTTTTGGAGTTTTGGATTTCGGGGTTCGGGGTAATGGCAGAGTGGGGCAGGGATAGCCCATGGGAGCAGTAGATTAATTGGGTATTGTGGAATCACATTGAGGGGGTGTTGCCGCTGTCCATTGATCCGTTCCCTAAACCCTGAACCCCAGACCCCACCCTAAACCCTTGCAAATTTCGATGCTAGACCTTCAGGCCTAGTCATTTGCACATGGCACAAACTCTTAGGTGTGTCATTTTCTGATGTTTTCGTTGTTTGCCGCTTCTCGTCGTATTTATTTTTTTCGTGTGCGTATTGAGGTACGTTACGCTTGAGGTGTTCGAGGTTGTGCCCCTAAGCCCTAAAGGGTTTAGGCTTTAGGGGTTTAGGGGAAAAGGTTGGCTTTGGCCGTTTCAGGTCTTAGGGTTTCGGGTACTTACCTGCTTGGTGTTTTAGGTGTCTTGCCCTCGTAGGGGTCCAGGGCACCCGAAACTGCAAATCCTCCCAGGCGGTGATCGTTCCCGAGTGGCTGACCACATTTGGCTCCGACTCCTTAAGCTACGCGGGGACGCGCGGCGGAAGTTGTCTTCAACGGCTCTGTGGGAGGTTAGGGTTCAGGTTTCGGGTTAGTATCCCCACTAGAATACCATTGTAATACCATTAACGTATTCTAGAGGGTTCTTAGGGTCTAGGATTGAGGGTTTCAGGCTCAGGGTTTAGGGCATTTAGGGTTACGGGTTTAGGCTTTAGGGTTTACGGTTTCGAGTTGAGGGTCTAGGGCTGTAGGGTTTAGGGGTTTTGAGGTTTGGGGATAACGGTTGAGGTGTTGGGCTTAGGGTTGAAGGTTTCGGGTGGGTGGAGGAAATCCTGCACCACTTAGGGCCCCCAATATACGGCGGGAATTCCTCGGTTTCAGTGGGTTTGGGATTGGTTGGGGATTTTAGCGTTTAGGTTATTGGGGATTTCAGGGTTCAGAATTGAGGGTTAAACCCTGAACCTTGAACCTCAAACCCTAAACTTAAAACCCTGCGCATGTTGATCTAGAGCGCACCTCATGGCCCCCAGATTGGATGTGGAGTGTTCGGTGTCCTGAACCGCTAGATCCTTCTGAAGCCGTAAGCTCTCTAACCCATCGTAAGCATAAAGCCCTGAGCCCCCAAACCCTGCAGCAACCTTTCAACCCCTTGAAGCCTAGGGTTTAGGATTGAACCAAACCACTATCCCAAATCCTCATCAAAAGCTTTAGATAAGCCAGCTTCCACTTGATTTTGCATTTTCTCTCCCATCCGATTCTCCAATATGGTGCCCGACAAGCCCAAATTAAACCCTAAACCCTAAATGGTACTTTCCCAAAATAGGGGGACCCCAATATAGACCCTATTATACTATGATCCTTATCATGGGAACCCCCAAAAAGGTACCCCTAATTGTGGTAAAACCCCCAAATAAAGACGGTAGCAGCTGACTGAAGCCAAGGATCGGCAGAGCTTTGAGGCTCAATAGTGTCGACTTTCTGGTATGCTACTGAAGGGATTTTGTTGGCTGAGCCGTATTCGGGGTTGGGGTGTAGGGTTTGGGGACTTATGGATTTAGGCTTTAGGGCTTTAGGGATTTTAAGCGATTAGGGATTAGGGTGAAGGGTTTCGTGTTAAGGGTTTGGAGATTAGGCTTTGGGGTTAGGGGAGAATTTCAAGGACGCTCCACGCACGAGCGCGCGACGCACCAGGCTCACCGAGAGGGTTGTCACTTACGCCCAGAATTTCGAGGAGCCACGCGCCCGCGCGACTTTAAGGAGGCGCGAGGGTTCCCGCAAGCCCTACGCCGTGCTATGTATAAAAAATTGAGGTTATATCAAATGTAGTAGGGGGACCATCCCGACGAATTTTCATGCGACCAGTTGACTCCATCCATCCACCCCTCCCTCCCGCCCTCCCTCCCTCCATCCATCCGATACCTCACGCTACCCTATTTCAGGACCAGGAACGACCATTTAGGACATTCACCCATCCGATACCTCATGCCATCTTTTTGCCATCCTCCATCAACCCTTCGTGATGCTGTCGGGAAAAACTTTCAACAAGTAGTAATTAGTAGTAAACCCCTACATCGCCCAACCCCCCTAAACTCTTAAAACGCAAAAGCCCCTGGATAACCAAAGTGTCCCTTCATTTTCCATTGTCTTGTCCATTTGACTCTCCATTATTGCGGGTAATATCCCTAAACTTAAAACCCTAAAACCTAAAGCCCAATCCCTAAACCTTATCCCTACACCCTAATCCCTATACCTTGGGTACTGCCCCCCCCTCAGTAACAATTGGATAATAATTAGAATATGGTTATATATAGCCCTTAATAGGACCCCTAATCTAGACTGTTACTGGGTGGGGGCAGTACCCAACCTATACCCCTAAACCCTAAACCCTAAACCCTAAACCCTAAAAACCCTAAACCTAAACCCTTATTCCTAAACCCTAAACCCTTAGTCCTAAACCCTAAACCCTTATTCCTAAACTCTCCTTATACCTGCCCTATCCGTCAATCCACTCCGCAGGCTCGGCAAGGCGATGCGCGTGGTTCGACTGCTGCGGGTTCTGAAGCTTAGGCGCACACGGTTTAGGGTTTAGGGTTGGTTTAGGGTTAATAGGGTTCAGAGGTCTGAGATGTTAGGATTATAGGGTTTAGGTTTAATAGGGTTCAGGGTTTAGGGTTAAGGGTTTATGGGGGTGAAAAGGTTTAGGGTCTATGGGGGTTAAAAGGTTTTGGGGTTTATGGGGTTTATGGGGTTCATGGGGTTTACGGGGTTTATGGGTTTTGGGGGTTTGTAGGGCTCATAGGGTTTATAGGGTTTAGGGTTTATAGGGTTTAGGGTTTATGGGGTTCATGGGGTTCAGGGTTATATTAGGGTTTTATAGGGTTTAGAGAGATTACAGGGTTTACAGGGATTATAGGGTTTCAGAAGAGGACGCTGTGGGAAC
>CAJNIZ010001417.1:6843-29049 GCA_905231905.1 Symbiodinium pilosum | reverse complement strand
TGCAGCCGTTGCTCAGGCTGCTCGATCTTGCAGCGGGCATGGTCCGTATCGTTCTGCTCCGGCCAACGGAAAGTGTTGGGGCACTCAAAGTTGGACTTGCAGAACTTGCTGCCGCGGCACTGGGTCACACCCTCCACGCCAAGTGGGACCGAGCGGTCGCCATTCACATCATCCACACGTCCAAAACAGAACTTGTTGGCCGGGCCACCGCTTGCTTTGATGGCCGCCGTGCCAGCAAAGGTCATGAGATCTGACCAGCTGATGCGGTCACCAAACTGCAGCTTCACTTCTGCCAAGAGCCCGCGGGCCTTGTCCAGGTTGGTGTTGTCACGCCACTCATTCTCCGGCCAATGGCGCTGTCGAGCCCCTTCGCAGCCCCCAGCAGCATGCGTGTTGTTGATCATGCGGAAGGAGCCGGAACAGTGCCAAGCCAGACGTGCAAAGAGGCCGGCATAGCTGGACACATCGCCGTCCTGCGGCCCATCTGCTGGCCAATACGGCTTGGAGTTGGTCATGAGCGTCGCAATCGCATTGTAGAGCTGCTCAACATCCAGGGACTGCAGCTGGTGATGGTACTCTGCCTTGCTCATGACCCGGGCATCCGGGTGGGCACCCCGGAGGGAAGCCAGGTCCTTCCAGGCGGGGATAGTGCCTAAGCCGTAATGGGGGAAATCGTCGCTCCGCATCTGAGCTGTGGCCATGCCGAACATGGCACAGACCGCGACAAGGGCACTCGAAGGCAATGCAGCCATGTTCCCTCCGTCCACAAGATGTTAGCCTCTGCCTCTTCGAGCAATACGCTGTCAAGACGTTGTCCTAGCTGTGGTTTTTCACGATTTTCAAAAAAAACGGAAATTCAAAAAAAAAAAACATGGTTTTCCAATTTTCCAACACGCATTTTACCTGTAATTTACCCGTATTTTCCCGTAACAAGATACCACTCTCAATAAAAAAACTGGTTCTTTCAGAAAAACCTAGGGACCTAGTCTTTTTGAGCTACCCAGAAAAAAGGCGGTAAATGGCTTAGAAGGTACACATGAACCAGCTGCCAGGACAAGCCGCAGCAGAGCTTTGCAGTACATGGCAAGGAAAGGCACACACACTTGCTGTCGTCACTGAACCTGAACTCCTGGACGTCACTTGCCCCTGTTACATCAAGACCAGGCCTAGGCGGCAGGAATCACTCTAGTCCCTTGATTGAGGCTCTCTTAGCATCTCTGTGGAGTCTGGAACACACTCCTGTTTCCGACGGGAACTCTCCAAACACGTGTTCCCTAACCTGCAGCCCCAGATCACGTCAAGACCATTCGAGGTTCGGACGCTCTGCAACCAAGGCGACGCAGTGCCCCGCTGCTCGCTGAGCTCATCTGGCAAAAGAGGTTGCTTTTGACCGTGCAGTTTTCTAGGGGCTCCATGAGCTGCAGAGGGTCGTTACAGGAGTAGCATGATTACATGCCTCCACTGCAAGCACACCGCACTGCATCCATTACCTTTCAGACTAAGGCAACCGCCTGAGTCATCCCTATAAGCCTCGAAACCTAGATCCTGAACCCCCCAAACCTAGGAACGTAGGCGCTCAACCCAAAACCCCTAAACCCAAAACCCCGAAACCCCCCAGCTGGCCTAGGTGAAGCTGTTTGGAAGCCAAAGGCATGTAGCTGGATCGACCTGAGCTCCACTTCATCTGCAGCTCAGCAAAACCAACCCTACCCCAGAAATCAGTCTGTCCCTCATGAAATGCATTTTTGAAGCAGGAGAAGCAGCCATTGCCAATTATTTAACATCGCTTGGTCCTAACCCTGCTTCTGTGCTCAGCAAACCTTCGGATCAGGAACCTTGCTTTCCACATGCTTGCAGCTGATGGATGTGTCTCCACGTGTCAAGAACTAACGCGCACAAACTCCTCAAGATAATCTCGGCTCCTTGCTGTTCAATCGGAATTCAAATTTGGTACGTGTGCATGTGCCTGTGTCTCTGTGTGTGTGTGTGGAAGAGCAAGACAGAAAACTCGTGTTTGCCATGTGATACCGGGATCACCACTGCCGGATTAGCTCCCATGCTTTGCATGGCTTTAACACACCTGCCCCCTCGGACAGGGACACTGCAGGCAGGGCTACGGCTCTTCTGACCATGGCTAGGAAGCCTGCAGAAAAGAATTAGAAGCTGTCGCAACATGCACTTCTGAACATCATGCGTTGAATTTGGCTAGGGCTAGCCCTGCCCCTCGGCTTTTGCTAGCCCGAGGGCACAAGCTACCCCCACCTGCCGCAAAAACAGCCTGCAGTTGATTCACTGGCCGAGCTCGGTGTACCTGAGCTGCTTCAAATAGCTATACACGTAGGGAAATCTCGAGTGCTGGGCCTTTGCAACACTTTCCTGCAGCATGATCCCTAACTCTCCTCAAAATCGTGGAGCAGGAGTGTTTGGGAGAAATTGGCGGAAGGATGATGCAGCAGCCTTGCACACTTGCTCGGACATGCTCTTGACAAGCCATTGCTTGCAAACCTGCCTCCCACCCCCATGCATTCCTCCGCTCGTCACTAACGTGGTGACAGATGCGCGGACTCCTTCCCAGTGTCAAGTGCGCGGGCCCCAAATTTACAGCATATTCGTATGAAGAACACAAGGAGGTGGAGGAAGATGTTGTGATACCAGTGGTCCTAAAGGCACCATGAGCCTTAGAGGATCAATAACAAGTCGCCCGCCCTCAGCCAAATGCCGCTTGGGTGCTTTGAGCTCGGGTTGTGGCTCTCGGATTCTGCTCCTTTCCCGCCACCAACGTTGAAGCCGAAACTGAAGTGGCCTGCCACTGCAGCTTGGGCGTGTAGAATGCAGAATACAAGAGCAAGACGTGTTCAAGCAAGGCGCATCATTTGCACTGAGCAGTTGGTAATGTAGACGGACTCTGGGTGTCTCTCAATTTGACATAATACTGCGCGGGGCCAGTAATCCGCAGCAACATACAGCTGGGCAGTGCGAACCTAAACTTCCCTTAAATAGGTCAATTTCTGAACCATGAATCCTACTTCTTAAATCAGCCAGGGGTGCTGTTGGCTGGCTCGATGCACTCCTCAGCACAAGTCTCAGGCAAGAGTTGGCATGGTGGGGTTCTGACAATGTGAATGCCTGTAGGATCCCTGGACTTCCTAGAGATGTTCTACCAAGGCTTGCAAAAGGATGATGAGGATTCTCCTCAAGGACCATGTAGAGTCTGCGGGGGTGATGCTGTTAAACCTCCAACTTCCATAACGAGCATCCAGCAGGTTCTTCGTCTTGCAGCAAGTGTTTGCGCCTCAGAAAGCGAGCTACAGTGAACATGAAAGGGGCTGCAGGTAAGCAAGGGAGCAAACCCAGCTCAAATGGAGCTCTCACCCCTACAGGCCCAAGAGGGCGTGATCATCCCTGACATCTTTGGGGCCTTTTGGGATATCGTCGTCCCTTCCTGTTTGCGGAAGTCAAGGTCTTCTGTCAGAGGCGTCACTGGAATCAGGGCACTAGGTTCTAGGGTCTTTAGGCTCTGGGGTTGTAGTTGGGGGCCAAGCCTCCAGCATTTAAATACATGTGAGCCAAAGCAAAGCACAGTAACTTTTGAATCTGCAGCGAGCCATAGATCTAAAGCATGCTCATCATCCCACAGTCAGAGTCCACCGTCGCCTTTTACCCTAGGTTCTAGGAGCCTACACCCACCCACTCATTTCAGGCGCGCAGCAAGCCGAGAAGTTACATCTAAACCGCGTTAGGATTTGGGTATGAGGCCATGTTGGGAAATTTCAGGCCGACGACAGTTCCCCTCGAGCTCGCACATTAGCGCCCCTACTATTCCCAAAGATTCGCTGCGACGGAATCCTGCGGGAGGAAAGTTGATTCCTGCGCTCCTTGTAAGCAGAAAAACGGCAGGTAAACTCAAGCCGTTTCTGGTGATGCATTTCCATGTTCTTCAAGGAATACCGACGAAACTGGAACTCAACGAAACTCTTCCCAAGAACTCAAGAAAAGTTCCCGCCCGGGTTGGCGTGGCCTAAAATGAGCTGCACAGGACCCGAAACTCAAAACCAGACAATTCTGAATGCTCAAATTGCCACCGTCAAGTTCGGATTTGTGGGAATTCAAGATGGTACATGCTATGCGCAGAGAAGGATTAGATTAGGGCACGCTGCCGCTTTGGGAAGTAGCTGGACTCCGCATTATACTGTTCTGGATAGGGTGCGCGGAAGAAATGCCGGTACCAGTGCTCTCCCTCTTGTGCAGAGCTAGGAGCTGCAGATATAGCTTGACATCGAAACATGTGTCTGTTTGAAAATGCAAGCCTCTCATCCTGCTCATCCTCACTAAAGCTTGGCACTCAAGATTCCTATAAGCATGTGCGCAGCTCTCTCTATGCCTGAAGGCAACACAGCCATGCTTGGGCTATCTTGGGCTCTTGATGTGAAAGCCTCTCAAACACTAGCCTTACCGCAAAGTCACCGCATTGGAAGCAAACAAAACAGGACGGGCTACATTTCCTAATGCAGGGTCGTCAGAAGCCGGGTCTGGCTGGAAAGACCCCAGTAGGCTTCCAAGTCGTAAACCCCGGAGTAAGCCTACAAAAAGCTGAGAACAGGGGCATTCCGACTCCAAGGCGTAAACCGAAAGTTTACAAACGTGGCCCCTGAACGCGCTCATCTCTCACCTCATGGCCCCAAAGGGAGGAGAATGGGGGCGACAGTGCAGATGCGGCGGGTCTACCTCAAAAGAACATAAGGGGCCACTCCACACTGGTTGGCCCAGGGGTGTGGATAACTAGAATGGTCATACGAGATTGATGTCTGAAATCTGATCCAATAGCTCCAAAGGTAGGCTATGGTTCTGAAACCATCATCAGCAACCGTACAAGTTGCTAGATCCACCCTTAGCCCTAACCCGTAAACCCTAAACTCTATATAAACCCTAGAGACAGGGCTGCCATGATCTCAGCTCCTGGCTTGTGCGGTAAGGGAACTGGCCGTCAGTCAAGTCCTCACATCGCTTGTAGCCTCGGGCCGTGCTCTGAGGGAAGAAGGTGCCGTCAGGGTCTCAATAGCCACGGGCCTATAGGCTTGCAATTATTAGACCCTAGAAGTGTTCTGGTCCATGTGGTATATATATATATAGAGAGAGAGAGAGAGACTCTTAGAGAACACGATTTTCAAGTTCAGGGACCTGTACTATTCCGACATTTTAGATATCTACGAAGAGCATGGGATACTCTCGAGCGAGATGCGATGATTCGCGTGGACGGGTTGGCCTTGGAAGGGTGTAGCTTAGCTGGATGGCTTTGTGGACTAGTGAGAAACATCGGACTGGCGTTTTCCTTTCAACACAAGGGAACCCGCAAGACAACTGGAATCTGACTTTCTTTTGGGCATCCTATGAATCAGATTCACTCGTCTGATCATAGGTATTTGCAAGAGCCAGCTCAGCAGGATTCACCACTTTAGTCGGCACGAGTATAGGTCATATCACAACAAGGCTATATGGATGCCACGGAATTTGGGGAGGGTAACCCATAAATATCACCTCGCTAACCCTTAACCCTCACGCCAAAAGCACGTCCCCAGCAAAGGCTCAAAACCTGGACCGCTCAACTGACAAAACCTGACCACTGTAAAGCTTGAGAAATGGTTTTGCCCCATATTCTTGTACCACCACCCTCAAATCCCTGTATGCCCGCCATAGTCAGGAACTTGCCTGTGCAGTTCCCTTGGGGTCTTACACGTCAATCTTGGCGATTCAAACTGGCTTTCACATAACTACAACAATAAAATCAGCGGGGCTGACCCACTGGACTTCCAGAAACGTAACCTTTGGATATCCCTGCTGTAAGGTTCAGGGGTAGAGTAGTCAGTGTGAGTACACACTGAAAGACACTAAACATAACTCAATGCAGCGGACTGCTAAGTATGCTGGGCAAGCAAGTTAAGAAACACTTGTGAAATCACAAGTTGCAAGAAAGGAATATGGTACACACCCTGGCTACAGTATAAGTTGGTTGTTCCTTGCCTGTTTGTATGACAAGTTCTAAGTAAGTTTAGAATGAGCCAGGGGGCACTTTCCTAGAGAGAACTCCTCGTTGACCAAACCTTGGCGTGCCAAACGAGGGAGGAAAGGTCGAGGACCCGTGTAGCAACTACTACTACAGCGATAGTAGAATCTAGTAGTAGACGAGGGCAAAAAGCTTAGGGATTTAGATTCGCTTCGGTTCAAGGTATGCCGCTACTATGATTACAGAGCATGCAGAATCCCATCCCTTAATGAGCCCACTTGGCTACCTCCCCAACGCTTCGATCCAAGGATACGAGCAAGGTTTAGGACGTTCAGCATTTAGACATTAGGACACATGCGTTCAGGCTTACAGTTGGGGATGTGTGACGTGCTATTACCAGTCATTTGGCTTACAAACTTGGCCTTGCTGTGGATAAATCTTTCCATTGTTTGTATGCCTGTCATCGATTCCTACTGCTGCGCCGAGGACACATTGATTGTTGCTAGCAGGTGCTGAATCAAACAAGTTCTGAAAGCATTCAACATCGCAAAGCAAAAGGCTAGCAGCAGCAACAGTCCAACAGGCCAACGTGAGGTGCAACAAAGCAGAAGTACTGCAACAGTGAAAGTTTTGGCACTGAGCCCATCCCGACGCCCCCAATTCGGCACATCAACCTAAACCACAAAAAGTGAGCAGCCTAGAGACACGTGCCAACCTTGTGTGGGCAGCCATTGCCGGCCTCGTCGCCCGAGACATCGTAGCCTCCACCGCCCCGAAGGGGAATACGTACTATAGATACTGTAAAGCTTGAGGAAATCTACTTCGTAAAAATCATCCACAACGCGAATAGGCTCCAGCGTGAACTCTGACAAGCATTTAAGATGAGTATGAAGCTACAAGCTGGGTACAAAATGAGGCCCTTCAAAAGCAACCGAGGGTTTAAGGGGCAGAGAAAGCGATTAATGTGACTTTGTCCAGCAAGGCAGCAGGATACGAGTCCCTGCTTCACAGCTAGATGAGACAATGGCGCAATCTGGCAAATCTTCACGGACAGTGCACGCCAGTGTAAAGACCCGCTAAACTTGCCCCACAATCTCGGTGCTTGGGTGCTCAGCAGCTGACACCAAACGCAGAAGTCAGGGCTGATTCAGAAAGCAAAACATCACAGCACCCAATTACAATGGTAGCAACATATGCCCTATGACTGCACGCTGCGCAGTATGTAGGCGTATACCGCATGATCAATGGAAGTTGTATGCGAGGGGCCCGCCTGGAAGCTGGAAGCTGGAAGCTGATGGCATCTCAGAAGCGCTCCCTCCCTCATTCTTCAAGGTCAATGAATCATGCTCCATGGTTCATCCTAAGCATTGTGCCGTGAAGTGCCGCGGCATGTAAAACTTAAGAGGCGTCTTGAGCGAAGTCGCATCCGATGCTACCAAACACGTCAGGGAGGCGCCGCGCCTTCGCAAGGGACCAGCGTTCCCACCTGACATTGCGATTGGAAGCGACTTGGGCTTCATGCCCTCACAGGATTGTTGTTGCATGCGAGTGCCACGCGATTGCAGCTGTGGTCGCTGAATGTGGGCTCTGAAGCTGTTTGTGAATAACACATGCTGGTTCCAGGAGTGGCTTAGAAATGTGTAGAGCACCGCGCGGGACCCCTCTTGAGCAACATGATTTTAAAACCATACACCAAGTGATTCTTGCTTATCCCATGTGTGCGTGGGGGATCCTGATCTTGATTTAAGCACGTTGACATTCAGGTTTGCCTGCAGGGTCAACGTGCTGAAAGGCAGTCTTGAGCAATGAGCAGCTGGCTCCAGAGTTTGGTGCAATGCAAACCAACGATGTGTAAACATTCGCCGAATTACAAAGGACCCAAACAATTAGTCCACTCCCCGCCCAAGAGATCCACCTTCGTTCGGTGATCAAACAACGTTCTAGGCCCCTGCCTACCCTCCTACGTGCTTGCAAAGCAATACCATCCCCGAATAGCAATTCTGTTTAAGGGATTCTTTTTGTCAAGAAAATCTCATAATCAGCACTCCTGCATCTGGGTACATGACAAAACTACGAGCAAGGATCCCAATTCCTTGCGATTTTTTCCCCGAGCCCAAATGCTTGCTACGCATTCCTAGTGGAGAGCCTCAATACAAAACTCGACTAGGCCTAAGGAGGATCCCCAACTCCCAGAGACAAAATTGAAAAGTGTTGCCAGGGATCTTGAATCTTCAAGTCTGGATTGAAGATTGACGATTCTCTGGATAACTTCTTCAATCCTGGCCCCTACCCGCCACAAGAGATTGAGCCTCCATGTGGGAGATTGAAGTTCAATTTCCCCTAGGGCCAGAGCTGGGCAGCTAGGATTGAAGAAGAATTCCTGAGAATCTTCAATCTATGCTAACTTTGCAGGTATCACGAGAAGGAACGGCACAACCGCCCCTGGAAACCAGGCTCAGCCTCAATCCCTACAAACCTTTTTTTGGTGGAAAAAAACCTAAGCGATGCCTTGGCGGCGAAGAAGTCCTGAAAGCCCCGGGACTTGCCGCAGGAGAACGCGCTGAGACGGATGGGCGCCTCCATTTACACCCAGGTTGAGAAGTATATACAAATGTATCATAGTACATGAGTATACACTAATTAGATCATAGTCTGTTAGACTATGGTATAGTATAGTACATGGTACAACTTACAATTTATGGAATTTTTGGCTAGGGTTCAGCAATTGGGGCTCACGCTTTAGGAAGAGCAAGGCTTCAGGTGACGGGTCAGGAGAGCTTATAGGGCCTTCTACGAGATCCTACTACTCTACCTGTCACCGGTAAACTGTCATCATGGCTATGTACCCGTCTGGTCACCGTTCTAAAGCTCAGTTCCATGATGTGGCTCTATGTGTGGCTACTAGTATCCTTCCTGCACATGCTGTTGCTGTTCACGCTTGCAGAGCCCAGCCCCATTTTGCACTAAGGTGTCTGAGATTGGCCGTGGCGGGTCACATGGCAAATGATGCAATTTAGTAAGCATGAGTTCGGGATTTAAGCATGAGTTTAACAACAGGGTACACAGAACTAACGGTCCGCAAAACAATAAGAAAAATGCGCCCAGACATACCCATATCGGGGAACCACAAACTCCGCTTGTGACATGAGATCCTCCCGAGTTGCCACAGAAGAGAATACACCAATCTCGTGGTTGCAGGGGTCGGACATGATGAAAACCTCACGAATCTTGTGGGCCGCCTTGCCATCCGTCAGGAGCGAGCACTTCTTGTAGCACAGCTTACCCAGAAGCTCCTATTCCGTGATAAGTGCAAGGCCGTGCCGCCCCAGTATGGGTAAGCTGAGGGCCCCTTTGTATAGATAAGCTTTGGGTTCCTAGGGTTAATTCTCAGACATGCCCAGACATGTGCCTATTCTTTTCTGGCATGCTTCTGGCATACTTTCTAAACTCAGTCCAAGTGCTTTACACGGAAGCAGATATGAGAGGACCTTCAAGTCGCGGCGCGTTAAGCTAGAGTCTTGGTGATGATAGGTAGATACAGAACCCAGATTCCTTCCAGCCTCTTTGAATCCGTGAAGGCGCAGGGTGCCCTATAGGGATACCTCCTGTGATTGATAAGTGGGAGTTATAAGGAAATTGCAGGGGCTTGGAATATTATACAGGGACTAGTTGAAAGCACTCACCCCTTTAGGATCGAGGATTTGGATAAGGTTCAGAAGCTACTGGTCCGATGTTTTGTGGTATTGTCAAAGTCTTTAATGTGGTCTCAGGGGCTTATTATGAATCTTCTTATCATGATAATGAGTGAATTCTGGACGCCCTCTCCAGCAAAAGCCGTTCCGTAACCCAGATTGAGTCAGGAAAAAATGAACGAACCAGCTTCTAAACACAGATAGGGTTTTCATAAACACCGAAACTGATTTGAATAAAGTACTGTTCTAATGTCGAATCATGTTCCAAACGTCTGCGACATTCACGTATGCCTGGCCACAAATCTGCACGCTACCAACAAAAGCGGCCGACCCTCTAAAATCTTGGGCCATGGGGGGTGGGGGCCAAGAGTCTCCTAGTGATGAGACGTACCGCTTGCCTAACGAGCGGCATTATATGAACACTATCACCTTCTTCCTTTGGACAGTCATGCTGGTTTACAAAATAGCCACTGCCGACAGTAAGTTATCAAATGCCTAAAGATTTAGGAAGGCTGACCCCATGCAAACTCTACGTAAGCATAGCATACTGTCCAACCCTGGAACAATCTGAGGGTACCATCTACCAGAATTGAGCACGGAAAAGCATCTAAACATTAGGGAATACTATTACTGATCGTATCTGATCGTTCTTGCTTAAGAAAATTCTCGAAGCCTTGAGCGCTCCTCGTCGCTTGCGCATCGGTTGCCATCTGCCAAATCTTCAGGGCGTGCCAGAGGATTGGTGGAGAAGGCCGGGGCGTGATCCTGACAGGATCCTTATCCATGGGTGATCCTCAATGAAATGGCCATTTCGGGAGGGCAATTCCAGATTGATAGTTCAATTTGCAACTATTTGCACCCCCCGATCTTCTGCTGTGGGCTGGCTGGTTTTGCGGGATTTCTATGAAAAAACAGTCTATATTGCGGATTCTGGCGCAGCCAATTCATGGAATCGCAATGAGTTTTGAAGTACCTTCTGCGCTCAAGCTTGCTGCGGCATGCTGCTTCTGCGGCTCCGAATTCACAGAATATGAAAATCAAGAGCGAAACTTGCAAAAATCATGCTTCACGCATACCTGGAAGAGCATCTACATAGAGTGTCTTCTGTCCTTGCCGCCAGTGAGGTCATTGACAGAGTTGATCCTTCAGTCGGGCTTGATCGAATCTACAGGTTCACCTCTGGCCAGGAAGTCTTCTCAACAATAAGTCTGAACCTGCCACGGTCTGCGGTACAGCGAGCGCTTCTTGACATGTGATAGGCTTGCGGACCCTGCAAATTTGCCTCAAGCATATAACGGCGACTGATTTTTAGGGGTCGCACCTAGCACAACACTTTGATCGCTAAACCCAGCACATAAATCTGTGACAGGCATGCAGCAGGGCAGCATCCGCGGGTCAAAGCCGGAAATGTCAGACTCCTGCACTGAGAGTGTGTATGATTATTCTCATACACCTGCAGATGCAGATATCTCAAAATCAGGTATAGGCGCCGCCCTTGAGCAATTTACATGCAGTCCCAAGCATAGGAATATTCATGTGAATCGACGCCCCTATGGTGCCAGTCTTGTCCCTACACCCTGTGCCAGCATCTGTACCCCACAGTCGAGACTCAGTGTTTTTGATAATCCTGGCGAGTTCATACTAGAACTAGGCCTCACCTCTTTTGAATGAGCCAATGCTTCACGGTACTTCTCCGAGCTTTCAACTTTTGTTCAAGGTAGATGGAGGAATCCGATGAAGAAGAAGAAGAGCTCACGTGAGGTGCGGCTCAAATCTGTATCATGTGTTAATCTTGTCCTTCTTGTTTCTTGTCCTTTCAAGAGGGGAAGCCCCAATCTGGCTATATAGGAAAAATTGTAATAACGAGACGACAAGGAATTGTAGTAGTAGTAGTAGTAGTAGGAGGAGGAGGAGGAGGAGTGGAATAATAGTAGTGAGAATAGAGGCAGGATATCCTTCTCCATGTCGGCGGCCGACCACCCGCTCTTGTACAGGCCAGCCTTCTCCTGTGTGGCCTTGAGATCCTCAGCGGGTAGAAGCAGACGTGTAAGGTAGGGTTTAGGGTTAGGGTTTAGGGTTAGGCAGCCCCTAAACGTGATTGGTTCCCAAGATTTGGGAGAAGGCAAAAATCTGCAGATACATCTGGCAACTACTCAAGGGTGCTCTAATTAGAGCCAATATCGATTTCAAAACCAGGGTGTCCACTTCTGGTGGTCCATCGCTGGCTTTGACAAGTTTGGTTGAAGCTAGTCTTGGCTGATTCTAGTATGAATTCCTGTGCACAGGACTATGAACCGAACCTACAATAGAGCTTTCGCCTCTCTTCCCAAACTCCTACATAGGATCTGACCACTCAAAGCCTGTGGGACAACTACACCTCAGAGCTCACCTGGAATACAGCCAAATTGGAGCCCACCTTAAGGTTGCACAGGCTGCAACACAACGTCTCGCAAGCATCTGCCGCGAATCCATTTACCAACTTGGTACTCTCAATGGTCTGGGCTACTGCCTTGGTACTGCCTTCTTGGAAAGAGGTTCATCGTAGTGCATCTAAGTGTCACCTCGCAGGTACTCAACGCCACCGCCTGTGCTCTCCGCATCACCATGACTCATGACAGAATAAAAGACTCCAAGCAAACTTGCCCAACCAGGACCAGCCCTAGACTCGACACCCGACATTTTTGCCGCTATCTTATGTGAGGGTATATACAAACAAGCCGAGAACAGAGGTTTCAAAAAGCTGCTAGCCTGAAAGCGCTCTTCTGCTTGAGGGCCTCCCCAAACAGCCTTTACCCTCAACAAAAATTCTGAACTGTATATAAGCCTGTGAAAAAACACATAGACATACCTACACACCAGGGTTCTTCCCCAAAAGTAAAAGTTTTCAAAAGCTCAACACTAAGCGCCATGGCTAGTACAGGAATCTCTGGGTTTTAAGATATGCCCGACCGCGGCCTGCAAGCAGCACAACAGCTCCGAGCGCGCACACTGCAAGTGCAGGGCGCAAGATCCTGGCTG
Organism: Symbiodinium pilosum; assembly: GCA_905231905.1. Classification (NCBI taxonomy): domain Eukaryota; class Dinophyceae; order Suessiales; family Symbiodiniaceae; genus Symbiodinium; species Symbiodinium pilosum. The sequence continues at coordinate 16,338 of CAJNIZ010001417.1, read as the reverse complement.
CCATGCGTGATGTGATATTTTGGGCGCAGGGTCTAAAAAACAGGTTTGATGCTATGTCTATAAGCATGAAGGCAAGACGGTCTCAGTTCTAGGAGGCAATGACATTCACCATGGCTTGGGCGTAAACATGCGTAAGATCATGCCTGTCTGAAAGGTGCCAAAATCAGTTCTGTTGCCGCCTACGAAAACAGGCATTGGAAAGCAAGTATTACAGGGGTTCGGAAAAGAGCGAACTTTCGGCCAAACGGAACATACCAAAAGGTACGGAATAGACTGGACGTTTGTCCCGTACGGAATAGTAACAAGGCAGAAAGGAAATAATGGCATCCTCTACAAGTCCTGCCTGTCGAATTTCTCCAGGAGCCACCCCAAAGAAACTTTTCCAAACTTAAAAAAGGACCGCTCATTATGTAGAATCATCTAGTTGTTTGGGGAGAGGAGGGGGTTCCTAATCAGAACCCTGCTTTCAGGTCGAAGCGACTATATTGAGGCGCCATGCGACACCCTGCGTTCCGGCTTCTGTTGCATCACCAGTGCAATCGCAACTTTGGCGAAGATGTTGCCCAATCTTTTCATGAGAACTACACATCCTTGGCTGGCTAGATGGAAGCTTGGCAGCTTCCATTGTATTTTCCATTATCCCAATAATATATAACCCCAATATACTATAGTAGTTTCCATTTGCTTTTCCATTATCCCAATACATAACCCTAAACCCTGAACCCCAAATGTAGCAGCTGACAGGAACGCTGAAGGAAACTCGAGGGTTGCATGAACCAAGTTAGCGTCATCTTCAAAGACCCATTATAGTAGTTTCCATTTTCTTTTCCATTATACCCCATGTAACCCCAATACAACCCTAATATTACCCTAATGGGTACCATAATTATAATAGAGACTGACTGACACTTGTGATACTGCCTGCAATGAGATCTGCAGAGCGATGCTGATCCACGTTGATAATCCCAGTCGGGAATTTATGATGCCACCCCTCTTAGGAATGAGCTTGACAGCCAAAACGGTCTTGCGTGGTTACTAAGGCAAACTCCACATTACGGAGCACAAGGGCACATGCCCCAGCAAAGGGAACATGTAAGCTCAATGCCTCCACTTGCCATGACAAGGGGTAGGATGACATGAGAGTTTGCCGTAGGGCACCCTCAAAACCTGAGCCGCAAAAGCCTCCCTACCCTTCCTGGCTGCAGACAGAAACACTGCAACCCTGGCGCCTGACATCCTCAAGAATATGTAGGACTAAACTCCAACCACGCTTCTGCCCTTTATCTTTTTAACTCCTCCCTGCAATCCTATTCTCCCCACGCTCAACTGTGATCACATAATTCCTGATGCATTTCATCGTTCCGGACCTCTGCGGCCATCGAGATGGCTCGGAATCGCTGTCCGACTCAGAGGACCTCGGAGGTGTCACACGGTTAGGGTCCGGTGTCTGACCGTGGCAAATTAACCTGACCCAAAGTTGGACGAGTAGCACCGTCTTGGGCAGATGCACATCGACGTCCAGCTTGGGTGCTCCGGTTAAACAATCAACAATCGCGATGCATGCAGAGATGATCAGAAATCTAGGCCCTGGAAGCGCCATGTCGTCAGGTCACTTATTTGATGTAAGGGGTCCACCTCTACGGGGCCATAAATCTGAACCCCCGCGGGGCCACAAACCTTCACCACAACAGGAAACAAAGATCAACTTATGTGCATGAGACCTTCAAAATCCTTGAAACGCCAACGCTCGGCCCATAAAACAAAAAGATACACCGAACTCCCATGTCAACACCTCAACGGCAAGTTGCGCTGTCCCTGAACTTCCTGCAGTGCCTGCAGCTGTTCATGCATCTTTTGCTGATACATCTTCTTTCCAGCACAAGCCGATCAAATCATAGATGAAGCGCATGGCATTCATTCATCCCCTATCAATACTGCCAAAAGTTTTGGTTTGCCCGCACTCAGGGAAAAAATATGTCATGAACCTCAAGTCAAGCCCCTCCGCCTGCCAGTGTTTTCTATCCACATAATAGATGATTATTCTGACAACATCCGCAGAACCATTTTAGAAAACCAAGTTGCAATCGTCGACCCTCGCGTACTTTTTGGGCGGCTGAAATTCCAAGCTTTAGACCTAAAAGCCAAAATAAGCCCCAAACCCTAATAAGCCCTACAACCTAAACCTGAGTAAAACCTAAAGCCTAAACCCTAAAAACCCAACTCAACCCTAAAAGCCCCTAAACCCTAACAAGCCCTAAACCGGAATAAGCCCTAAACCAAGAACCCTAAACCCTTAAAACCCCTAATCCCTAAAAACCCGCCCTGAAAAGCCCCAAACCCTTAAACCCCTAAATCGCAAGCACCTTAAGCCCAAAACCCCCTGAGCCCTAAAAAGCCCTCAACCCTACGTACCCCAAACCATAAAACACACTAAGCCCTAAATACTAAAAAACAACTAAACCCTAAACACCTCTAAGCCATAAAGAAAAAAAACCCTCAAACTGCATGATGTGTGGGCGAACCAAGACATGTGAGAGTATCAGTACGGCTCGGTCGTTCAGAGTAACAGAAAAAGGTTCACATACCCCTTGAAGAACTCACAAAGAGGCGCTTTGCACGTGTTGCCCTGTGATTCTGAATGTCCTCCAAAAACTAGGTTACTCTGCTCGAAGCACACAAACCATGTTTATCTCTATGACACCCTTCAAAGGGACGATGAATGCGTCCAAGACGCACAGGGCCCACCACACTCTCCAAGTCCACTAGTTGCTCCGCCTGACACCCGAGCAGCGCGAAGACGAAGAGCAGACGATGTAAGGCGATGATGACAACTATACTGTAAAACCATAGACGCCGTAATGCTCTCGATGATCAATTCCATGGGCTTCTCTTGGGTTAGGAGGTCCAAGGCGTTTATGAAGGCTTGAACTTCTGGGAAAGCTTTGTGCGATGTAACGTACGCGTATGGAGATTCGGGTGGCGTGAGCCTTGAGCCTGTTCCGGGAGGCACCCTGGCTGTCTGGACATGCATACCGCCCTTGCATGAGGCCCACTTCCCGTAGGTTCCTTCCTGTATCGAGGATGTGCATGGGACACCCCTTGTCAGAAAGGACTCACAAAGACTGAGACCTCGGATCCTTGTTGTGGCTGCATCGCAAACCTTCGTGCTGTGACTTTGGCGCCCGGTGGGGGTATGTGCCAAGATTACTGCGCCATCTTCCCAACGAACCAGTGGAGCGACCTGTCGCTCCAAACCTTCACACGCCAAAAAGCGGACCATGATTTTGGAACACCCCCCAGTTCTCGTGGGTAGCGTGGTGGGCAGATGGGGCCTCGTGCCGAGCGATTCATCTGACAAAGGAAAGATCTACAGGTCTTCTTTTAGCTTTTGTGTGGAGACTTACAGATTGGTTGCACATGTGGCGGTGTGATACGCCCTGCCCAGAAGCAACCTAGCTGGGCCTCATATAGAGTGCCCAAGCATAAGCCTGCTCATCATCCAAATGAAGTCTGTTTTTGTGCGTCCAATACTCAAGTATAGGGACGTTGCTTGTTTTTCTGCGTCCAGTGAACCTTGAAGTTCACGGTCTACGGTAGGTCTGATATCAAAGTAGCACAGCTTTGATGGTCCTCTGGGTCCGAGGCTGCAAAACCCATACAGCACCAGAAAGACTAGAAAGACCATGAAGAAACTTCTTCACACCGGTCTTCGCTTCACGCTATGAGTGTGGTCCCGCACACTTCTACCTTTTCCGTTGCTATCGCACGTGCCCTGTGGAGAGTCACGCTTTCAGCATGCGTAAATAATGCCACTCTCAACCCATACATGTTGGGATTCCCAAGAGATCGGGACTCTCATGTCCTAATCCATTCCCGCAACTTGTCCAAGCCTTGATGATAGGGGCGTAGCTGGCCACAGCCATAGTCAACCAAAGTTTCGACAAAGCAAAATAAAAGAAGCGGCTTGGTTCTCGAGCCCAGAAGTTGCAACACAACATCAACTCACAAAAACGTGCGATCATTATCCTAACTGACATTGCGAAAATCATGAAACTGTTACACGAGAGTTCACAGGAATTACTTGCACTTTTTGCTTCTTTAGCTACTGAATCACACTCACCAGTCGCTACCACTATCCGCGTGGAGCTGTGGTGTCTTGCAGTCTGACTGGCTGCATGGTCTTTGATGTCAAGGTTTGTGGTAAGGATCTGAGATTACCTTCGCAGGAGATACCTTTGCAGGGGACAGAACAACGAAGCTGGCACTCGCAGAGCCGGAGCCCGCTCCGAACGCATTTCTGAGTTCCGAAGCAGCGTATGCTTTCCGGACCGAAGCGGGCACACCCCTGAATAGTTCTGAACAAGCCCCAAAATAGCCCAGCGCGCAACGGTCAATCCTATGTCGTGTACATGTGGTACGCGGAAGGCGCGTGAAGTGAGAGGCTGGAGGTAACAACAAGGGCAGTCAAGTGATGGCACTGAGGTCTTATCCCCTCACCTCCCCTCGGCTGCAGTCCTAACCGCAAGCGTGGATAGCTGAGCTGTCCGGCCGACTTTGTACGGGAAGAAATTTACCTGAAAGGCCGGCAAAGCCATCAGACTGAAGCTTTCGCGTTTCGTGTCAAGTACTGATGGCGAAGCGCTGGGTCTGGTAAAATTGCAATAGGAGGATTGCAGCTGGATATGACAAGCTTTCCAATACTGTCGGAGGAATGCAGGGGCTGACAAATCTATCGAAGGTGTTTCTCGGCTGTCTTATTACTTCTTGAGGGCGGGATGCTGACTGCATGCCATAAGGGCGTATTAGATAATTAGCAAAACGGGAGCCCGCTTCGGTTTAGGGCTTGGGGTACACCCTCAAATACTATATATTCGTGGCTATACAGGGACTCACAGAGAGCGACATCTAATTATTGGAAACCCACTCCCATATGGGGCTTAGAGGCTCGAGCTCTACATCGCAATACAGCTATGCCAACAATTTGGAGATACCTTATGTAGAGAAAGAGGGAACCTCATCTTGGGAAACTCACGTCGTTTTGGAGCATGGCACAGAACTAGGGCCCCCTTGTGAATTATTTAAGTCTGAACGTCGAGCAGTAGTGCCTACATGCTGGAAACCCCATGAATGAAGGCACCTCTTCGCCGTGCAGGATTTTTCCGAGACTTAATGTTTGTTTGAGTGGCGGTTGTGACGAAAGCAACGCAGCCAATCACCAAAAGTGCATTTTAATATTCTTGTTTACAGGTTCCACACGATAGACAACTGGAGGGCCCCATGTATACTGCAGGAGGTTACACTGCAGGAGGTTACACGGATCTGGCAACTGCCAGCCTCGTAGGTCGCATGGCCAAGTGTGTGGTCACAGCAGCGGGGCCTCGGAGCAAAGGGATCCGCCTTGGGTATGCTATCAATATTACAATTAAGAACAACCATGATTGTGGAAAACAAATGGAAACTGCTGTAGGTGTGTTAAGAAACTCCCCCAAAAGGCGCGAAAAGCCTCATCATCCCACAGTTAATTACTTCGAGGGTCCAAGCTCCAGAGCGCGCTCCAGACCTGGCTTCAAACTCCAATACTCCATTTTCTGCCGACTTGTCCCTTCTCCAGCCTTGAACCAGCCCAATCTGCTGTTGTTTTGTTCGCTCGCGCAAGGAAACCCTGATTAAATCTGTCTTGGAGCCTGCAACCAAGCAATTAGTTCGAAAGGTGAGCCCTCGTTGTACATGAAACCCAAACCGTCACTGCCAGTTTGTCTAAAGTCCCACTTGCGTGTCCTGCGAGCGCCTAGCTAGACCTTGGGGGTCGATAGGACTACATCAGGGGGTTCCGACGGCTCAACTCTCAACCCCCATAATTCAATGTAAATCCCGAAGCGCCGTAGTGAGCAGTAGGGCCGACGCACCACGTCCACCTGTGGAAAGCCGTGGGGGGAAAACCCCAGGCCATCCTAGGACAGGGGCGACTGGAAAGGAGAGGCGAGGCTTCTCGCAAGTTGTGCCACACTGGTTGATAAATGGTTGAAAGCTTTCTCCAGTTCTCCGCAGCGCGGCGTCCATGGTGCCTTTAAAAGTTACGGTTACGGTTTAACGCGGTCTGGACACTACTACGGCCGTGAATCATTCGTGAATCTATTGTGCATATTGTGTGGATCAGATTCTGGAACAGATCCGGGGCAGCCACCATAGTAGTAAAAACAAGCTTGCAAGAGTAACTCACGGCACAGGTTGGTAAGGAGCAGTGTGCAAGCAAATTCGGGGTTTAGCGCTTAGGAATGGTAATGAACACAACAACCTTGTGCGACAAGTAGTGGTAACCCGGTGAGAGTAGACCCTCTCCACTAGCCCAAACCTTCGTGAACCTTATCCTCCCAACCCCAAAGCCCGAAAATGCTCAAACTCATATGCCATCTCAACATGGAGCACAATCCGAGGTCTGCGCCCTGAGCATGGCAAAGAGCCAAGTAGCAGCCCAGCAGGTTGGTCCATGCCTTTTGTTGGGCAATTGAAGGCTTAGAGTAGTTTTAGGAGTGTAGCGTCTAACAATGCGCAGGGCTTATAAGGGTTTAGATGGTTTAGAAGTTGAGTATGAAAGGGCGGAGAGTATTTGGGGCCTACCTTCCGCGCTAAGCTTGTCTCGCAAAGCTTCAGAGTACAATTCCAGAAAAGAAGGGATGGCATGTGGCAAAAGCTTTTTGGTGTTGGTGGCTCAGGGTTGTGGGCGGTCCACCTAGACACCTAGACCTTCAACATGTCACAGATTGCATGTATGCACCGCTTTTCAGTTTTCCTGTCGGAAACCTGGCAATCTAGGGCAGGATGGGGCGCGTTGGGGTTGTGTTGAGGGTTTACACATGCTGCGCTTAGGGTTTTGGGGTCTTTGTTCTGGCTTGAGTCTGCTCATGCAATCATTGATGGGTAGACTTCCTATCCATGTAATGCCCTGGGGGAGCCTGGAGCAAGCCCTTCTGGTGTGAACAGGCTGTATCCCTTCCCGAAACCTTATGCGAGCCCGCATAAGGTTCCGGAAGGGAGCTGCCAGGCTGCGCTTCTATACCACAACATGGAGGCGAGATCCCGCTCGAAAAAGCCTCAACCAGCCTGAAAAGAAGGACCCATGCTTTACTCGCATGAGGTGCCCAAAAGATGCGCAGAGAGCAATTCCGAAAGAATGCCACTTCCTCGCCCCCAACAAACAGAACCACACATTTCCGGAACTCTAACTGCAACCTCCCATTCGGCCTCAAAGTCTCGTCAGCAAAGAGCTCAACCTCTGACTGGTGCAGATCATGGGATGAAGGGGGTTTTCGGATCCAGGCGTCGGATAGCTGATGCGATTGCATAGGCTGCCGGTCCTGTTTTCTGTACCAATGGCCACGGCATGAACAAGGAGCTCATAAGCGTAAGGAAGTAGTCAGGGTCTAGCTGTTTTACCTCTGCATGTCACCGCATGGCTCAAAATGGATCCATAACTAAGAGCTCAAGAGAAGGTCCCGAGACAAGGCCAACTAAACAGCTTGTACGTGCTGCATACACCTGAGACGCCACAAATCCCCTCTAGGAAGGGTTGATTGCCTGCAGAACTTAGGCCACGTTTGCCAACCCTAGGTTGCATGGTAGAACGCACTCCCAACTGCAACCCCAAACTCGAAACCTCCCAACAACCTAACCAAAACCCAAATAGGTTCAGGGTTGTAGCCCAGTTCTGTGAAACTTGAAGGGCCATGAACCTGAAGCCGAAAGGTCTCAACTTTGACGAGGTGAAGACACCTCAAAACGGAAATCTTTTGACCGCATCGAAAGCACCTGTGTCTGGAGTGGCATAGAGCAGAGTCGAGGAAGCTGAATCCTTGGACTTTGCAAGATTGATGTATTTGGGTTCTGAGGGTTTGAATATTCGGGTGAAATGTTCAAGGTTCATGTTTAGGGCTGTCACTTACACATGGGAATGCCTCTCCAGTTTGTTTTTTGGCTAGTTCCGTGCAGTTTCTCTGACACTCTTTTGGGTTGAGAAATGCGCCTTCAGATTTGCGCCTGTGTTTGTCAAAACTGGGCCTCTGCGACCCCGCATCATAGTCTTGACCCGGAACCTGAGAACAAGGCCCTCTGATACCTAGGCCTGGTATAGGCCACCTGACACTCAGGCGCTCTGTAGCCTGGGCATGCCAGTGATGCATAGGGCCTGGAACGCATAAGGATAGCATTCCCATGTAGGTCACAGATTACTATTCTGGAGCAAGGCACGGAACAAAATCCAAGGCGATTGCAGGGCAGCCAACATGTTGTATAGAGTGATTATGGATGGGTATAAAACCGAAGCGCATGGATTGAGGATGCAGGGCTATGATCCGGGGTGTCTGGAACAGAGTATTGAACGGAGGAATCATGCCGAGTAGGCAACAAGCATCTACTTACGGGATTTGCCAATCCCTCTCCGAGGGGCCTGCGGGCACGTTCCATACCTACATAAGGGATGAACTCTCTTAAGCGAGAAGCGAAAAGTCAGCCATGGGCAGCGCATATGTTGAAAAGCTTGCTGCAAAGTAGCAGATGCATTCTGAGGCTTAGCTGAACAACTATTTAACTTCTTGCGATGATTCCAAGAAGCACCAGGGCTTTCGGAATCAGGTGGAGCAGTCCATTTCGCAGATTCGTAGGGGTATAGCGGGAACTCACACCAAAAGAGGAGAACAGCAGATCACTAATCGGCCGGGAAACTCCAAGGCTTTCAGAAGTGGCAGCCCCTGCCCGGCGAGTCCAGCGGTTAGAACTTTGGTGCAGATTCGCACGATTTGGTAGGATTCGCTTGTGTGAGATGGACGGCCTTCTAGCTACAAAGATGGGACCAGGACAAGATGGCTGGGGTTCAGAGTTCAGACATTGACCACCTCCTCCAGCGAATCCATCCACGTGCATGCTGGTTTGACAACTACACTTGAGGTATGATGGATGACACCCGCCTTGCAGACGACCCATTCGGACATCTGTGACCAATTAGGGAACTGGTGAATTAGCAGCAATGCTCCTTCTGATTGTCCTAAGCAAGACACCCTGTCGAGCACTTCCAAGATCAACAAGATGGCGGGGCATCGATCTTTAAGTGGAGGTGCTCATGGTTCAGTGGCTTGCTCCTTACTCGTGACCTTGTCAGCGCACCTTTCAGCTCAGAAGTGTAGCTTCCTAGCTTTGCAGTCGCTACATACCCATCATACAAGCAACCATTTATCACCTATGACTCTGGCAACGTGTCGTACAGAATCCATCCCCCCCCCCCTNNCCCCCCCCCCCCCCCGCAAAGCTTCCCTCAAGTGCAACAAAGTTTCCGATGGTGTTGAAGGCAATATCTCACTACCTTGGACAAACAACCTTCCCGCTGCGCATCTCTCTTTGCGATGGCCTTCCGAATGAGCGGCAACACCTTGGAGTTAAACGGTCTCAGGAAACTTACAAACAAGCAGTGATAAGTGGCATGGGGATTGGTAGGGAATAAAGGAA
>CAJNIZ010001416.1:17746-29051 GCA_905231905.1 Symbiodinium pilosum | reverse complement strand
GGGGGTCATATAGGGGATTATATAGCGTAGTATTACGGGGGGGATAAGGGGGATACTAGGAGTTTAAACCCTAAACCCGAACCCTAAACCTAAAACGCAGAACCCACAAACCTACATTACAGCGGTTATAAGGGGGATGCTAGAAATTCAGACTATGGCTCTTGTGGTGTGACTATGCAGGGCAAAGCTACCAGACTCAAAGCATCTGCAGGTACGAGGGATTGGGTTTAGGGTCTAGGGGGGTGGTATCTGTATCTAAGCTCAGGCAGGTTTTGCCCACCTTGCCGAAAGACATAGGGTCCTGCCCATTTAAGTGCTTGCTATAATCAACGCAGTACTTCGGGCTGAAACTGGAATGCTGCTAAGAAATTTTAATTCAGTTACCATAATGGGTATATATATATATTGCAATTAGTATGGTTTCGCCAATATAGACCTTAACTCAAGTTCCTCAACAGCAACCCAGGAAAGTGCACAAAAGCTCGGATCCTCTTTGAAAGGCAGCCTCGGCAAACCCTGTTAAGTAGATAGAATATAGGGTTTAGGGTATAGGCCCCCCTTAAGTAAATAGAATATGGGGTATATGGGGGGTCTTATTATACTATACCCAAAGCGATATTCTATCTACTTAACGGGGACTATACATTTTTCATGGCTTCGCTCAAGCATCCGCGCTCCGAAAAAGAAAAAAAACAACAAAAAAAAGATGCTATGGGGGCTTCCATGCAAGGGTCGGCCTCCATGTTCTAGATTTTTAAAAGGCCTCCCAAAACTGTCCCACTGATTTTTCCAGTCCTTTCTTGTAAAAGATATGCTACAGGGTCTCACGAAAAGAGCGCCACTGCTTGTTAGAAACCCTGCATAAGGGGAGTCGGAAGGCGACTCGGGTAGAACATAGCCGGCCCCGCCAACCCTCAAGCGCCGAAGCCCTGAATCCCAACACCCTTGGTTCTCAACACCCTACATTCCTTAAAACGGTACGAAGAAACCCTTAACCCTATCACCCTAAGATTTAGGCACATCAACCCCTGCATTTAAATCCCCTGAAGCTGCCCTGGAAAAGGGCCCACTAAACCCTACAGTCCCCCCTTAAGTAGATAGAACATGGGGTATATGGGGATCTTATTATGATATACCCAAAGCCATATTCTATCTACTTAAGGGGGACTATAACTCATTTAGCCGCGCTGCTCCAGCTGCAACCGGCCAATGATGCACCATGGACCTCATAGGTTGGGTAAATTTTGGATTTCCGGATACACAAACGTTTAGGGCACGGTTCGGAACCAATTCCCTGCCCCTTTGTAGCCCCAGGCTTCTCCAAGTGGACTTGTTGCTTTGGGAATTTTGCTGGGTGCATATTTGGGACATCCTGCAGAGTGGGTCATGGATGAGAGTTTATACCGGGATTACACAGGGTTCTTGGGGTCCCTACGTGAAGGATCTCTTGACTCAGTCACTCAAATTAAGGACCAGGGTTATGGGGCTTACAACAGGCTTTATTGGGGATAGTAGGTAAGCTTTCCAATCAAAAGATCATCCATTCGAAGATCAGACACCTGTCGGTATACACATAAAGATACGATACGACATCGCGCATGTACACAACCTTTCTTACTAGGAAAGGTTACGAGTATGTGAGGTAACCAGCGGGGACATTCAAGGGAGGTTTGTGCATGACACCCAACCGAGCTTGCTACTTCCAGTTCTTGTGCCGATGGTTCGCGGGTTGCGGGTGTTAGGGTTCAGGGCACCCTACAGTACAGGGGTTCGCCAGTGAGTATGAGACGAATGCCACTACAAAGCGTATCACCAGGATTGCGGATATCACCCGACACTGTACCTGGGCTCCTATCAGAAGACATGCGCAGAGATCAGGTTCTTCTTGCAAAATCTTAGGCAAACTCCGACTTAGGAAGTTGGAAGTGGGCCGTGTGAGGCTCGACGTCATCTGCACCGGAATAGGGTTGCATTGGCACCATTTGTATCAACATGCCACCGGCCAAGAATGAGCAACATGGGTTCTGAAGCGACGTATAGCCTGGGTAACTCAAACATCTCCTAAAGTCCAAAAGGTCCTGAGCAATCCTCAAGGATACCCATTTCCAGGATTATGGCCCTGATCCCCGAAGACACATAGTGAAACCTCCCTCGAGTCAATCAAAATGATTCTTGTAACCTCTACACGTATACATACAGATGTATACATATATATCTATATATACATAAATCCAGCGAGATATGGGGAAAGTTGTGCCGCCTTACCTGCGTACTCTGTCGCAATCTCCAAGGAGCAGCACTATGTCGGGAGCTTGAACTGGTACGAGATTTCTTCCACCAAGCCCTACTACCCACATTCACTACCCCACTCCCCCCTACCTTCCTGGTGGTTGATATAGAAAGGGGGAGTGAGCCCCTGTAAGCAGCAGATTCTGATCCCCCGCAATTTGTATCTTTACTCCCTCAATCCCCCTTTAGGCTGCAGCCAGTCCTAGAACCTAACACTCAAGCCTAAATGACATAGTATCCCGGATTTTTTTTTGCGCTGCGCCACTTCTCCTTAAGCAACAGTAAGCCAAGCGCGCGCGAAAGATCAAAAATGGTCCCTACAATCACCCCCCACTCCCTACTAACCCTCAGTTTCAGGCTGAGGCCCTAAGCTTCCAATTGTGCTGATCCGCAAGGTAAACATACATATACATACATATATATATATATATGGGGGCTTTCCAAAATTAGGGGTACCTTTTTTGGGGATCCCTATAAAAAGGATTATAAAATATTGGGGTCTATATTGGGGTCCATTATTTAGGGGAACTACCATATTCCGATATGCCAAATACATAACCCCAGCAGTACAGGTAGTTTAACTGCTGCCGGCCGGCTCTCCTGCATGCAGTGGCGTCGGAGAACCTCTTTGGAGGTCCAGCTCCTGCTTGCTTAGACTTGAGGGATGCAGATTGGGTTTAGGGTTTAGGGTTAAGTCTAATAGTGAATTGAGTTTAATCAGGGTCTAGGGATTAAAGGCTTTAGCGGATAACAAGCCTGAGATTTAGGGAGAAGGGCTTGTACGCTCAAAACATGCTACGGGGAATGTTAAAAATCCTGCGCCCGACCCTGGACCTTAGGAATTATCGTGGTATAGTACACTCGGGTCATGCAAGCTTTTTTTTTTTTTAATCAACAGCATCATGCACCTTCGTTGATACGTCCACGACAGATTGGAATGTTCTACGGGGAAGCCTTGGACAGGAATAACATCAGAAAGCAATTGAATGGTGTTCTGAATTTAGCATGTGCATACTGTCCTCCTCCTACTAACCCCCGCCTACCTACCCCCCCAGTGAAGAATTCTGCTTCAGCATAAAATGTTACTATATTAGAGCTTTTCGTTCTCACTGGAGTGTGGGACGGGTATTCTGAAACTTAAGCTCTAAACTCCTAAACACTGAACCCCAAACAATATGTGTACCCCCGTATAACCCCCTTTAGGGGGATTAGAATTCATTATCCTTTGTGGTCACTGTCAGTGGGTGGGAGCATAACCTAGAATATGCAGGCAGCCGTCTGAAATCCTCTGCTCTGGTTTGGACCAAAAAAAACACTTTTTGGGTGGGTTTATGGCTTAGGGTTTAGGGTTCAGGGTTTAGCTTAGTGTCTCAAGGTTTAGGGTTTTACGGTTTCAGGGGTTAAGGGCTTAGGGGGAAGACTGGACAAGCTCATGACAACCACTTGCTGCATTTACTCCATTATTCTCTCCCCCAGACCTAAACCCTAAACCCACCCCTTAAAAAACAACAACAGCCAATATAGCAGCGTTGCATATCGGTGGATGCTTTATCATTCTTGGGTTGGGTTTTTACCGTCAGGGCACAAAGATACAGCAAAAAATGGCGGACGGGAGGCGTCATCCTAAAATCTTTACATGTATAGTCCCCCTCAAGTAGATAGAATATGGGGTATATGGGGATCTTATTCTGATTTTGGGAAATTCTGTGTCCCCAAGCCCTAAACCCTAAACTGTATTTGCTTAAGAGGGACTGTAACCAGACCCTGAAATGAAGGTTCCGATGAGGTGGGATAAAGGGAGATACAAGGCTCAGGGATTAGGGACTAGGGTATATAGTCCCCCTTGAGTAGACAGAATGTGACTTTGGGTATTATGATAATAAGATCCCCATATACCCCATACTCTATCTACGTAAGCGGGACTCTAACTGCTTGTCCACATCATAGCATGCCAAGGTCGGGATTTCCCAGAATTGTGGCATGGTATGACCTAGACTTCTACTAGCAGTTTGTCATGCAGAGTTCAGCTTAGCTTTCTGTGGGTTAGTAAGGGATAAGGGAAGGGAATCCCCATATAATGTATCCCCCCTTTCCCTACTAACCCTCAGCAAGTTAGCGGAGCAGGGAGTCCAGGCCCACATCGGAAGCATTCGTTAACACGAGCCGCGGCCGCAGCACCAGCGCCTGGCGGTGTCAGTTTCATAGCAAGACATACTGGGCGTCAATAGGGAATAAGGGAATATCTTCTATTGGGGTTATACATGGAGTGTATTGCCTTGTTCCCTACCAACACTAGTACGAATATTCGACGTTTGGGTTAGCGTGCTTTGCGGTCCAGGGGTACTTCTGATCGACTTAGAACTATCTGCCTATAACTAGAATCGGGTTGTATCTACCCTGAGCCCTGAGCCTCCAAGTAGCCTCTCCCGCCCTGCCCTGCTTCTTGCAACACTAACGCTCCAGATTGCATCTCAGATCCGTTCCCAGAATACAAGGTACCCCGAAAAGAGAGCGTACTGCTTGGACGGGATTTGATGGTTTCAGGAAGAACCACGGCGAAACATGTGCAGCGTGCGGATAATGACTTCAGCTCGATCCATGTTAAGAAGCTGTAGTTCTATTGGTCTGGGTTTCATGGCACCTTATCGTAGAAGTGTTCTGAGCGCTAGGGGCCAGCTTGAAGGCAATTTCTCAACAGTTAAGTGGAGGCACAAGGGGACAGAACAAATTGGAGTTTCCCTCAATAGGGGCACCCCAAAATAGCCAGCGAACGCTATAATCCTGATTATGGGGACCCCCACGAAGGTACCACTAAGTTTGGAAAACCCCCCACCCCATATGGGGATTCGCTGGCGATTCTGATCAGGCTATTGGGCTCCCCTGTTGGCTTCTGTAAGAATCATGGAAGGATAGTCCGAAGCCACACCCCCTGGCAGAAATTGTTCCCGTCTACTCCTGAAGAAACAAATGAGCTACACTCCATGTTTCCTACATACTGAATGGACATGGCTTCCTTATTGGGGACTCTGCTAGGGACTATACCAAACTACATGAGGGACCCCGGTGTGTGGACTATTCAGAGTTCCTGAATAAGCCTAAAAAGGACAGTAGCTAACATATCCCTATGAGCCCTACATAATCCCAGTTTCCATTTATTGTTTAAATTTCTTTTCCATTTGATTCTCCATGATTGGGCCCTATATCCCCAAGCCTGGACTCTGATTCTAGTCCCCCTTAGGTAGAAAGAATATTATGGCTTTGGGTATATCATAATAAGATCCCCATATACCCCATATATCCCATATTCTATCTACTTACGGGGGGAACTAGAATTCTGCTGGGGCATGGCAGGTTTGTTGCTAGGACCCCCTGCGCCCTAAATCCTTGCCGATCGCGACCTAGGCAGATCTAGTACAAAAAACGATGTTCTCATACATGGAAGTATAAGAAACGATGAAATTTTACCAGCTAGACGGGACAAAAGGCCCTGGAATGCAGGTAATTAGGTCATGGTCCCTCATACTTGCCTTGGCAAGGAGGCTGGAAACACCGCTCTGAGCACTATGATTATGAGACTTTTCAGCAGAAGATAAAAGCAAAGAAGGATGGTTGTAGTACACTGGTTGCGGTCATAACTGATGTAGACCCATGATTACTAAACCTCCTTTTAAGGGCCTTAACATTAGGATCCCTATTATAGTCCCCATTAAGGGAGGGGGCGTAATAATCAGGGGTCTATATTGTTGTTTCTGCTCTTGCTGTTCCTAACCACGACGAGGCATCATTTCTTGTTTAGGGTTGGAGTTTGAAGGGACAAGACAATCGGGCGAATCAACACCACATACTAGTTGGTTTTTCTAAGCCCCGGCCAGCCACGTCAACCCTGACATTGACTTTTTCCTAGGCAGCTCCGCATCAGTCGTGGTCGCTGGGTCAGAGCCCTCGGATCTCTCTGGGATGCTCGAGGCCGCAGCATGCGCACAGCATGGCCGCTTCTGCACCTGTGACCCTTCCTGCGCCAAAGAGGTGTTCGCGTCCAAGTTTCCTCGCGTCGTTTCCCGCTGACACTGAGCGGCACCCTCAGTGTCCAACTTATTCAGGTCTGCTCTCCTCTCCATCAAGACGTGGCAAATGTCCACGTGGTCATTGCGGATGGCCATGTGAAGGGCAGTCATGCCGGAGCCATCTACCTTGTCCTGGCGTCGCAGACGGGTTTGCAAAGAGAAGGCTTCCGACAGTCCTGGCTTGCTGTTACAATCTGGATTTGGCATAAAGAAGAGTGTCTCTCAAACAAACAGGTTGGCGTCCAACAGGACAATGTCATAGTTCCGGCATCATGCGCAGATTCTGGCGGGGGGGGGGGGTGTGCTGCACTCCAATCATCTTTGGGCAAAACTAAAAACTAGAATGATGTAGATGTAGGAGAAAACCATTTCCAGGAGTGAGACCATGTTTGTGATGCTTCACTCCTAAACTTTGGCAGCTTCAGCCTTATACCAAGCCCAAAATCGAAGATTCACGGCCAAACCCCAGATCGATTGTAAACTGAAATCCTCAAACCCTGTGGTGATATCAGAGCCTGAAACTGAGCCAACGTGGGACCAATTTCTATCGGAGCGACTATTCTCGGTGAGGTCGTCATTCCCCAAACCCCAGCCAGACCCTAAACCCGAAACCCTAAATCAATTGGTCCTTGTCTGCCCTGGCATCCAACAGAAGGCGCAGAATCTCAAGGTAGCCGCGACCTGCAGCCTCAAGCCTCATGCTAATAGAGTTTAAGGCTTATAGGGTTACGGTTGAGGGTTTAGCGTTTAAGGTAAAATAGCCGAAAAGTGTGAGGGGTTGGGTAACCCTGATTCATGGGGAATATAAATGTGGGATATATAAGGTTTAGGAGCTCTCAAACGATTTTGCGAGCCCAAGAATGGAGAATCGCATGGAACATGACATGGAGCTTGGGCTTGATGGCCAGTATCAGCGCAGAATAAGACGGCCTAACTCAGGACTGCTTATCATTTGGCGATAATCGGAAACCCAACCTTTGGGGATGGGGCTCACTTACCAGGGTGAGACTGTACGCGAACGGCTCCCTCTTCTTCTTCGGGATCGCTCGCCGAAAGAACGCTCTAATCCTCATACAATAATAAGTGCAAGGCTCAAAGTTTAGGGCTTCGAGCTCGCGTTCTGTTGATTAGGCTTCATCCTTAACAGTTGGGGCCTGTAAGTTGTTACCTTTTGTTGGGGCGACTAGATTACTATAAACCCTGCTGACAACAAGCAATATGTAGCCCGCAGCAATCCCCTACTAGGCTTATATGTTGTGGGGGCCAGAACTCCGTCAAGCTATGCCCAAACTCATGAGTGCCCCGTCCAAAGAGGACTCTCCTAGAACGGGCCCATCCATAGCTGCCGAACAGAGAACGTGTGACGCCCTCAGCCCTACACCCCAAGCTCTATACGCTATACCTGAAGCTCCCACTAGGCTTTTCCGAAAATTGGGAGATGCCAGGGACCTCGCCCTAAATAGTAGTTTCCATTTCATTTTCCATTACCCATATGGCCCCAATATACTATAGTACTTTCCCTTTGATTTTCCATTATACTTTTTCAGATGCTTTTCAGACATGCTCATGTTCAGATCGAGAGACAAGGGCGCGGAAACCTCGCCCTCTGCTGCTTTTTCCGGGTCTGCCCGCCCTTGCAGCAAAGAGCTGGTAATCTCCTTGGCTTGATTACTGGCGGTTGGTAAAGAATAAGGGACTATGTAAGATAGGGATTATACAGAATATAGGCCATAGAAATTAAGTTATGGGGACTATACTACTAACCACCCAGTAAGTTTGGTTCTGAACAGGGATATTACCAAACACCTGTGTTGTCTAAATTGGTAGTTATAAGGCGGATAACCTGGTTGCAAGTTGAGCTTTTTCCTAAATAGGTCTGGGTTATTTATGGATGGGAAGACTCCTCAAGATTCAGGAGAAAAGCATGGGCCCTGTCTGAATTCCGTGGGGTAAGCGTACACTTTCTATCTTCTCTACCTTCTCGCATCGGGCCGGTGGGACTTCAGGCTTGAGAGCTTTCAAAGCTGGATTCGAGGCTGAGCATGGCAGGGGGGCCCCAGTATAATTTGACTCCAAAATCCTGAAATTCTCATGATGGGGACCAATAAAGTAGCTCTAAATTAGGCGTTTTACCAACCCTAGGTCCTAAACCCTAAATAAACCGCATGTAGGCTCCATACCAGCGGTCTCAGGTTTCAAGCTTCTGTTTCAGAGTTTGAGACGACTGCGAATCTGAGCTTGCTGTCCCTCATAAGAGCTATAGTCTAAACTCCTAATATCTCAGTATCTCCCTTAACACGCCCTAGAATGTAGGGTTTAGGGTTTAGGCTTTAGGGTCTAAACTCCTAGCATCCCCCTTACTAACCCCTATAAGAGTCCAGTATATACACCCCTGCATAAAACCCCTTGAAGGAGTTTCGGTTAACCCCAAACCCTAAACCCTAAACCCTCATGTATTCTCTCCAAGGGACTAAACCTTGCTGCCTTAGATTCCCTTATCTTAGCCTATCTTATCTGGGGGCTCTTCCCCAAAGTTTAAGGAATTTTGCTGGGAACTTGGAGGGTGATTGTAATAATAATGCACTTGTGGGAGTGCTCATTGTTTGGGGCCAACTCTTAAAGCATTAGGGTTTGGGATTCAGGGTTTATAGGGTTTGGAGATATTTTGGGCAGTTCCACAAAAAATAGGGGTACTTTTTGGAGGTCTCCATACTAAGGATCATAGTATATTGGGGTCTACATTGGGTTAGCCCTATTTTGGGAAACTACCGTCTATCTCCTGGAGAGTAAACGAGGCCTCCCAAAGAGACGGGGACGCCCTGAAGTCATCTGCGGTTACGGGCTGAGCAAGCCACAGTTTGACTCAAACATGACGTCTGTCCAGGCACATGGCCTAACCCTAAACCCCAAACCCTAAACTCTACACCCTAAACCTTTCAAGCCTGAAGCTTAAACAAAGATCCGTGTACTTACTGCTTTGCCATCCCCATTGTGGACAAACATCTACGCAGCATGACAGGCTTTGAAGCATCGCTTAAGCCAATAGATATGTGGGTTATACTCTCAGAGTCATGGGGACTCAGTAAGTAGGTTAATAATAGGGGTATCTGGGGTTATTATATGAGCTATAGTCCAAACTCCTAGTATCCCCTTAAATAACCCCTATAGTAGTCCCCTATATAAATCCCTATACAAACCCCCTTTAAGGAGTTTAGACTATAGTACATATGGACCAGTAACCCTAAACCCTAAACCCTAAACCCTAGCTGGGAAGGGCCAAGTGGCAAGGTGTCCACCCTTTGCTGCAAGCTGCAAGGCAGTGGGACTCCCATGGTCAGCCTGGCTTTGAACCAAACTCGGAGGGTTTAGGGTTTAGGGTTTAGGGTAGGGTTTAACGTGTAAGGCTTAGGGTTTAAGATGGTTTAAGGCTTAGGGTTCAAGGTTTAGGGGGCTGGAGGACCTAGAAAGTCGTAGTGTGTGTACATATGCCCTTGTTAAGCCCTTTTATCCACCCTTAGATCTTGCTGCCATTCTGCAAGGGGAATTTAAAAGTTCTGCAGGTTTTGGAGCTTAGGATACACAGGGGTGCAGGGTTCAAAGCGGCCAGGATAAGCCTTCCAACGTATTTGACGATAATTCTCTATGGCGCTAGGTTACCCCGACCCCTGGGAGGATCTGAAAATTAGATCCCTTATATAGACCCATTATAACCCATATATAATCCTTACATAATTCCCCCTATGATTCTAGGGGATCTAATTTTTAGATCCTTGGGGGTCTGGGTAGCGTTGTACGGAACACAACCACATGAAGCCAAGAGCTGGCAATGTGAGCTACTTGGAGGCCCATGGGACTTAGTAACTATTTATAACTAAGCCTCTAATCCTACTTATAATCCCCTTAATTGGGCTTATAGAGTTTCCCCCCAATCACAAGTAGGGTTATAGTCCCAGTTATAAGTAAGTACTAAGTCCCATGGGCCTCCAAGTATAGGCTATAGTCTAAACTCCTCGTATCCACCTTAAAACCCCTCTAATACTCCCCTATATAGCCCCCTTTAAGGAATTTAGACTATAGCTCATGTGAGGAACGGGCTTTCTGCATGGAGAGCCCAGGGAATCGTTACGTGCAGTTCTATGACTGGCAGGCATGAGTACATACCATTAGGGTTCAGGGATTAGGGACCAGGGTCTAGCGTTCTAAAATCAAACACGCCCAAACCCTTAGTACCCTAAACCCTAAACCCTAAACAGAGACCGTACACATTGTACAACACACCCTAGCTGGTGATGTCTCAAGTATCAATAGAAGTACAGCAACAGAGCGGCAATGTGCAAAGGCATGACAGGACAGCTTTCTGGAAGAAGCCCTGAAGCCCTAAACCCGGGGGGTTAGGGTTTATTGGGAATATGGGAATATGATCCCCATATAGCCGCTTTACAATATGTATACATATATATATATAGATATATTCTCCCTACGAAGCCCCAGTGAATAAACGGTGAATCTGAGGGCCACGAAGTCTCACAGTAGAGTCTAGGTATTCATAGGGTATATATTATGTATACGACATGATCCCAATATAGGGATTATCTTGGGTGATAGGGGCTATATAGGGTTCATGTATACATATCCATACACATATACACAGAGGACAGATGTAGAGATATCTCACCAACGATGGAGAAGCAAATGCACAATGAAATGGAAACTAGGCTTATACAGGGTTGGAAGGCTGTTAAAAATGCGAGCCTAGAGGTCTATTTGAGGAAGCCATTACCCTAATCATACGAGGAGCCTAGGAACCAGGGAGGTTTCTGTCATGAAGCCCTAAACCCTAAACCCCTAGACCCGAAACCCTGAACCCTAAGCCCTGCGTTACACGATAGGTATGTCCGGACCCAAACTTAGAGGGCAAATCAGGGGGTGCGGCAGCAGTGCCGTGGCGATCG
>CAJNIZ010001416.1:7072-17735 GCA_905231905.1 Symbiodinium pilosum | reverse complement strand
AAAGCCGCGATGGCCGCGTCGGCTGTGGTTATCTGGGCGTCTCTGACGGCCAGCGGCGAGTTCAGGCCCGTGGTGTCTGTGTAGGGCAGCAGTGCTGTGGCGACGCGTTGATCAACGTCGGCGGGCGTGGTCTTCAGGTTCACCGCCGCGGTCGGGACCTAGGTTAGGATCAAGGACCTAGGCTGGGTACCCAATGCCCTGAAGCCCAAACCTTACCTAGGCCATGGTACGAAGACCCCAACTCGTTTTGGCTTACCTTACTAAATGGCCATCATTTTCTATAGTAGAACAGACGTCTGCCGTCCACCACTTAGGGGCTGGCCCTGTCAACGTCTGCTGCAGCTGCAATCAACCTCAGAAGCCATTTGAGTATGTGCTTAGGGTTGAAGCGCAGAGTTCTCAAGTTTCATAGTAACTGTGGCGTATCAGGGCTTGAAGTGGACCATGGTTAGACCTGCAGATGGGAGAAGATGCAGGTGTCCGAGGTAAGACTGCTGAAGCGCTTCTAGCAGATGGTCAGATCCCGTCGCTTCACGACAAAGCTTCAAGCTTCTGCCTTTCAAGAGTGCACCTGTGCCTCTCTTCGACGCTTCTACAGCAAGTAATGGTCTACTCATAAACACATACGACAGGGCTAGTGTTGGGCTGTTTGGATAGATGCAGTGCTGCCCTGAAGAAACCAGGTCAAGATGCACCATCTCTCCCCGGAAGATCGACGTTGATGAAAAGGGCGGATAATTCCAAAGAACCGGCGTGAATTTTGGGGATTTCAGAGGAATGCTCTGTACGCAAGGGTAAACAACAGAGCGTTCAGCGTGAAATCAAGAAAGCTTGGCCCAGTAGCTGTACAAGTATACAATGTTTTGCTATACTAGATGTGTAGAAACCCGAAAAAGCAAAGCGTAGCTGCCCGGCTATCAAGTAGATGGAACTTGGCCGAAACTACTGCTCTCAAAATGGAAAACTTATACAGGGACCCATATTTATTAATGCTGGAGTTAACCCTGCACCCTAAATCCTAACCCCGAAGCCTGAATCCCCAAACCCTAAACCCTAAACCGTGAATCCTAAATCCCCAAAACCCTAAACCCCTAAAACCTTAAGCCCTAAATCATCCTAAATCCCTAAACCTAAACCCTAAAAGCCGAAATCCCCAAAGCCCCAAGGATGGAAGATCGAGCTCGGCCCAGAAGCAAGCGTGCCACGGCGAGCCGGTTCTTCCTGGCTGAGACCCTAGGGGTATGTGGCTATGGGGTTAGGGATTAGGGGTTTAGGGTTTAGGAGGTATGTGGGGATATATGGGGTTGAGGGTTTAAGGGTTTAGGGGTATGTGGGGATACATGGGCGTAGGGTTTATACGGTTTCGGGATATATGGAGACATACACGGCTGCATACGGCTATGCAGAAATATGTACATTTATGCATCTATACATATCGTTACAGGGGAATATATGAGGCCACGTAGGGCTATATGGGGATATATGAGCTTACATGAACACATTTGGGGCAACATATGGCTACATAGGAATATGTCGGGTTACATCGGCAAATTTGCGGAATTTTCTGGAAGCACGAATATCACCCAGAATGGTAACTACAGACAGATATTGGTTATAACCTGGTCGTAACTTGAGCCTTTTCTTACCTGGGCCCCAAACATCCCCAAACCCTAAACTCTAGCTGGAACAGAAATCCCCAGCCCCTTGCGAAGTGCTGAGGCAAAGCCTACTCGTTCTCCCCGTTCAAAAAAAAAGAAAGTTTATACGGCCCCCTTCTTTTGAAGGACAGGAATCTTTGCGGGGCCCTTTTCGGGCTTCCATGGGTGCAGGGGCGCAGTACAAACAGGGGAATTCTCAAGTGGGGCGCCCTGGGACCCTTGGGATACAGGAATGGCAAAGGGACTAGAGGGGGGGTCCTTGCTAAGGGTTGCAAAGGAAGCCTTTCAAGGGACCCACCAAAAACCAAGGCATAAGCATGCCAGCAGTACATAAGTTGCCTCTGAGCTGCCAGCGTAAGAGTACTATATCCAAGTGGGTTATAGCTACCACATCAAAATTTCATCTTAGGAAGCTGAAGTGCCTGGTCTCTGCCAGATGTACGCCCTAAACCGCAAGCACCCTAAACCCTAAAACCTATAAATCCTAAATCCTAAACCCTATATATCCTAGATCCTAAACCCAAGTAGTGGCCTGGAGGCCCACTGCAGAGGGGTCAAGCCAGCAGCTCGGACCACATTCATCTCGGCGCCAGCCTCCCGGGCTTCAGGTCTGGGGGGTTTGGGGTTTTGGGGGGGTTTATAGGGCTTATAGGGTGTACAGGATTTATAGGATTTATAGGGTTTGGGGTTTAGGGTTGCCAGGTTTGGGGGTTTTGGGGGTTTAGAGTTTGGTGTTTAGGGGCTTGGGGGTTTGGAGTTTTGGTGTTTAGGGGCTTGGGATTTGGGTTTTTAGGGTGAAGATCAGGAGGTTTAGGCTGAGAGTGTGTTTGGGCGCGGTTTAGGGTCTATCAAGGAAGGGTTCCGTGCAGAGACCTGTAGATACGGATTGGGAGGATGTCAGTCTTGTCCCTGAGCGACCGCCCAAATGGATCATATAATCCTGGTAAAAACTTAGGGGAAAACATGACGTAGAATATCCTGGCACCGCTTACCGAAAGAGATTGCTCGAAGTGCCTCTGAGAGTGGCAAAAGTACGCATTATTTTAGAACTGTTCGGCGGATGAGATTTGAATCGGGATCGCGAGATGAAGGCTGATGGGAAAGAGCATGGGATATGTTGTTTCTTGTGGCTTACCTGACGGCTGAAGAGACCCTAAACCCTAAACCCTAAAGACTATGTATTTAGGTTAGGAATGGAATGGGTTGAAGCCCCGGGTCTGTTTGTTACCCTAACCTGCTTAAACAGGCTGCTGAGCCTCTAAGTAGGCTAAAGCTTTAAAGATGAGATGGTGTCTGAATTCGGACATTGCGATTTTGAGTTCAGGGCGACTTGCACTGCAGCTTCTGTAGAACCATGCTTTAAGCATTTGTCGTGAAGGTTAGCGTCATAAAGCGTAGGTTAATTCATTGCCTTTGTTGCTGGACAGTTCTGGGGCAACGGCTACCTGAACAAACGAACCCTTAATCTGTAAAAGTGCAGACGCAACATGTTGAGACTTTCAGAAAAGCTGCCATGAGGGAGCCCATACACCATCATCAAGGGGCATTCCGCATGTTATACTGGGGATCTGGCACCATCAAAAAAATGTGTCTGCCTTTGAAACACGGCAGAATTATTATAGGCTCTCTACGAATCTACAAATACACATGCAGCACCAACAAGACCATGTGCAAAGGGTCTTTATTCTTTGCTCCGCGTGGGAATATGAGGGAAGAGTCGAGTCATAGGTTCGGCATGCTGCTGGGTATGACCTGCTCAAAACGTAACCAGCAAGGCGCATGCCAACGAGATGATCATCAGGCCACCACGGTGGGCATTGGACCTTGGAACAGTAACACCTGCTACGTCGGCAGTGCTGTAGAGGCCCTCCACGATCTCATCGCCCACGCTGCCCAGCGGCTCAAGCTGTGCACGAGCCTTCGCCTGCACACCCTCAAAGATGTCGGACACATTGCTGACCAAATCTTGCGGCAGCTTCTTAGCAGCCGCATCCATGCCAGCATCCACGAAGTTGTTCATGGCATCGAAGGTTTTGTTTGCCAAGCTGTGCAGCTGTCCTGCCGCCTTGGATAGGCTGCGCAGAGGCTTTTTCAAGGCATCTGCAAGCATCTGCTCAGGATCCAACTCCAGGAGGGAGGCGTTGCTAGCATTGCTGGCATTGCTGGCGTTGCTGGCCTTTTGCGCCTCCTGATCATCTGCATAGGCCTTCAAGGTGTTTAGCACGTCGTTGACAGACGTCGTCCAAGACTCGACAATCTTGAAGACAGGCGACATGGCTGTGTCGAGTTTCTGCGCTGCCGGCCCCTGGCCCATGGTATCCAACGCATCATCCGCCACACCGATGGCCTTGTGGAGTCCGCCAAGGAGCTTGTCGAACTGGGGCATCACCGCGTTCAGGAGGCCCTCCGCTGCTTCCGCAAAGGCGAGAGCCTTGTTTTCTGCCATGCGGATCTTGGAACGAACCTCCTGGATGAGGCTTGCAGCAGTAGAGTTGGCCTCCAAAATCTCACTACCCAACGTCTCCAACGTCTCGTTCACCTTGTGCGCGCCGGCCTCCAGGATGTCCAGGGCAATGCTCTTAGCATCATCCACTGCGTCCTTGCCGGCGTTGATTGTCTTGTTGATTGTGTTCTCGACATTCTTCACGATGTCACCGATGTCCCCCAGTGGGGGAAGGCTCGGAAAGCCCTGCTTCTGTTTCCTGGGTCATTGTTTCCCTACTTGGAAGGTCAGGGGCTCTTGCCAAGCTGCTTAGGTCACCCGGAGGGTACAGTGTTGTTGTGCAGCTCTTGCAATTTTAAAGTGTTGCGGCAAGACTTGCTAAGTCCCCCTGACCTTCAGTGAGCTGCTAAAAGGATCCCTAGGTATAAGTGAAAGAACCAAGCAGAAGCAAGCTTCAGCTCTGTGTCGCCGTCACTGGGAATGTGCTTCTGATCCTTCACCTCTGTCACTGAAGCGGCCTCCTGTATTGTCCAAGCAAGTAATGAGAGCAATAAGTAAATGAGGTTCCCAGTAAGCTGTGCAAGGCGAGCGATTCGTAGTGTTCCTGTAAGTGCTTGGGGCATACTAGCAGGTTTGGAGGAAATACCCTTCCCCGAAACTAACAATGGCCCTTTGTAAGTGGGGGCCATCTAGGTCCGCCTCCTACCCCACAGAGATGAGGCAACCTGTGCTCAAGATGGAAACAGATCATGGGGACAACCGTAAGCCAAGAACCCTGAAAGCTTGACCTGAAACACGAAAACCCAGCTTCCATTGCATTTTCCCACATCCCAAAAAAGCCCTTAAGCCCTCAACTCCTAAGCCCTAAGCATTGACTCTGAATCCCAAACCCTCAACCCTAACACCAAAACCCGAAATCCTAAAACCTAAAGCCTAAACCCTAAATCCTAAACCCAAATCCTCAGCCCAAAAACCCTACATCCTAAACCCTAAACCCTTCCTCCGCCTGGGGGACCATGGGGACTTGACCGTCTAAGTGGTCCTCAACGAGCTGCTTCGAGCCTGGGATCCGCAACGTATGGGGAGTACTTAGGCTTTAGGATTAGGGTTTAGGACTTTGGGTGTATATGGGGAGTTTTTAGGGTTTAGGGGTTAAGAATTAGGGTTGAGTTGTCCTTTTTAATCCTTTTTATGCCACCTTTCTCCACGGTCAGCTGTCTGCCGTGGTGATTCGCGGGCACGCAAAGAAGTCCGTTACGTCAGGGTTTAGGGTTCATGGGTTAACGTTTAGGGTTTGGGGGGGCCTAGGGACCCAGGGACCTGCGGTGCATCCTGGATAAGGATTGTAGGGGGCAATCTGAGAAACGCCCACATCGTGTGCATATGGACAAGCCCACTGTTACCTACTCATGGTAAGTCTATGCAATGAAAGACTGAAATCTAGGGATGGTTCTTGATGATTCTTGATTAAGTGGGCTTTTCAAACACGAATTCAATTTTCCCTTCCCCTCTTCCCCTGTAACCACTAGCACTAGCACGTTAAGTAACCCCCCTAAACCTCGAGGGACCCAACACCCAATTTGAGACTCTTAGGCCCTACGCTGCCAGGACCCGAAGTCAACGAAAGGCGCACTGAAAGGAAGACCTAGCAGCCCTTCTTGAACATGGCGCTCACCGTGACGGCGGAGCTCACCAAGAGAATGGAAATCATCACGCGGATCACAGCCATGGTTTTTGTTGGCTGCAAAGTGTCAAAGAAACCGGGGGGGATTCGGTCTCGAGGAGAGAGCAGATGGCTGCAGCAGTTTGCAAATGGGATTAGGCTTCAACAGATCCGGGTTTGCACAACAGCTATTTGATCCTGTACTTCGAGATCAGCCAGTCTGTAGATAGAGGTCTTTCTCTAGGCAACAAATTGGACGGATTTCGCAGCCTTTGGTGATGTATTGCACCGTAATTAGGTGCCCCTCGAAAGTCCCAAGAGTATGTCTAGGAGCAGACTTCATTCTTAATCCCCTCCCCCTGACAGTAACCTCCCCATTTCCCAAAGAGAATACCCTCAATGTAGTACCGCTATATACATACATATATATGTGTCTGTATATGCATATGTATATACATATATGTACATATCAGGTTGTTATCCTACGGAGGGGGTATTAGTAGTGTTTGTAGGGGCAGGTGACTAAGAGAAGGCACCATGCAAACTTGAAGTTGCGCGTCTTGAATTCGGTGCCTCAATCACCTGATGCGCCACTAGGGAAAAATATTGAATATCCCAGGGGGCTACCCAGCTATTACCATTATTGCCCATTCTTTTTTTAATTGGGGGCTCCCCCTGTGCCATGCCTCAAGTAGAAGCTTTGTGCAGTTGCAGCTGCCACTGATTGCTGCCACCTTGCGGCAAGCCCTACGTAAGGGTTCAAGCATGAAATAATTGAGTAGTTTCGAATCGGGGAATAAATTTTGTGGTAAAGACAGTGGGGAAGTATATTAGCATCTTGGGTACTTAGACCTTACGGGAACTCGATCTACTCAGTTTGCCTCAGAGAACGGGTCAGGATTACGTAGCAAGCCCAGACCGAAAGCCATACCCCTATACACCTGAAACACTAAGCCCTAGACTCAACCTCCCAAGATGAAAATGGTTGCTGGCAGATTTGGCGCAGTTGACCCCCTCCGTAGGTCTTGCTGTAGGTATCTGTTCCCGTAAAATAGGAGCCCACATAGTTCATGATGTCATGATGACGAGGCTTCATGAATGTTGCTTACGAGGAAACCCAGGAGCTACAGAAATAGTACACGGGGGGTAATCTGGAGAGCCCTATAGGGATTCTGAAATGTTCAGGGCTGTACGAGGAGGAGCCCTGTTGGCACAGGCTGCAAAATTACCACACCCAGACCCCATTTTGAATGGTTGTTTGTGTGATGGGTCCTCTGAGTACTTGGTGCCCCCTAAACCCTAAACCTTGCTTGTAGGCCCCAAGCCTTGCTGACCCCCCGAGCTCCCGTAGACAGACAGTCTCTGACCCTTCTATAGTATGTAGGGGTCATATTGGTATGATGGAAAATAAAAAGGAAACTACTATACTATATAGGGGTTATATTGGGATAATGGAAAATAACACGGAAACTGCTATACATATAGGCGTTATATTCTCATGGCCCTAATTTGCTCTAATTTACTGCAGACAGAATGGCACCAGATTACCAAAGGGGATGCTAGGCTGCCAAAACTCAGCTCTGTTGCGCCGTGAGCATTCAGTCACTTAGACATGACCACCACTCGGGCCCTGTAGCCTAACCACGTGCTACACCCCACATGAGCTACTGTCTACACTCCTTGTATCCCCCTTAGCCCCTGTAGTGGTCCCTATATAATCCCCTATAAATTCCCCTTTAAGGAGTTTAGACCCTAAACCCCAAAACCCTAACTTATCCCCTATGAACCCGCTTTAAGGAGTTTAGACCATAGCAAAAATGCTGCAGCAAGTCCCGGCTTCCTGGTCGCAGGCTATCCCCTAGTCTGCTATTTGGTACTTTCCCTAAAATAGCGGGACACAAAAATAGACGCCAATATGCTACAGCTCTTTAGGGTTTAGGGTATGGTCTTTATTGTAGAGACCCCCAAAAAGTACCCTTGAATTTGGGAAACCCCCATGTCCCAACTTCACCAGAAGAATACCGTGGTTCAAGTCTGTCGACTCTCGTGGACGGTTTGAGGTGCTTTGACAACAAGTGCAGGGTTAAATGGGGGACCCAACGTAGACGTCATTCAACTTTAGTTGCTATAGTCCTCATTAGAGATACCCCCGAAAAGGGGGGTCCCTATGCAAGGTCGCATCTGGGGCCATGTCGTTTAGCCAAGGCGCCGCCAACGCATGGAAAGCACTTCGTCCATACGGCACCAGCATGTTTGGGTCATGGCATTGACAAAGCAGGTCCTTTTCAGGATGGGGCACAGGGGTTTGGGGTTCAGCGGCTTGCCTGAAGGGTTGCAGGTTGTGGATTTGCCCTTCCGCAGATACCTGCAAAGCAGGATTTGTAGGAGTATCTGCGGATAATTCTAGGCTCTCTTCAGGACCTGGTGGAAACTGAAGCATAAGAGGGCTATGCTATATTGCTTCCTTCCAACCATCCCTTGTGCCTGGCTGACAGAGAATACTTCAACCCCCAAACCAAAACCCTAGGAATTCAGCAAGCAGATTTTCTCTGGTTCGCTGTTGGGGTACTCTAGCCAACAATGGTGTTAAATCTGCTTTCGGTACTATAAGGACCACATCCGACAATCACCAGTTCTGGTTGCAATCGTTTTATGCGAATGGAGGTCGCTCGGGGGATTAAGTACCACGGCTGACCGAGAGCGTCCCCACTTGCTGCTTGACTCGAAGCATGGGACCCTGAAATTGGAAGTTGCGAAGCACTCCCGCTACAGCTGATACTAAAGAAACGCATGACACTAGTACACTAGAATACCCTAACTCTGAAGGGATACGTTACTTAGGCTCATGTAACTGTTTGCAACCTCTAGCGTTTCACCACAGATCCTCAGTCTTTGAGAGACTGCATCTAAATGGGGTAAGATATTGCATGAGATATCAACCTTACCTTCCAGCAAGTCTCATAGAGACAGATTTTGGCCTATTTCCACACAGCTGACGCTGAATTAGCTGACAAACCTGCATCTGCGGGCTGGGTAGCTAGTCGAGAAGCAGTTCACCGACCCTGCCCAAAACAAAGCAGCATAAGTTGCCAGGCTTGTTGAAGCTAGCCATGAAAGATTAGGTCCTCCACAACAGAGAACTTGTCTCGCACGATAGCATTGCGCGCCTGCCGTTCCGATCTTAACAGAAAGGAGAGGTATTGCGCTGTTGACGCTCGATTGAGGTCGGATTGTGAACGTCTGGCGCTTGCTACCACTTTCTTTCTGAGTTCTTACGCCCTGAACTCTGAACGCGAGGCAGCTGCCTCTCTCTTCAGGATTCCTTCGGACCCAAACCCAAGAATTCACAGGTTTGGGTTGAAGGCTATAGGGCCTTGAGAAAGCCTTGCAACATCTTGCTGTGCGATCCCATATTCTCCAACAAAGAGGTTTGCCACGGAAGAGGCCTGTAGAAAGAGGAGCGTCAAGATGAAGAATGTTGAAAACGATCAATGAACGTTTTGGACAGCATCTCCGCTGTGAAAATGCAGCAACACACCCAGTATGCTCGTCCTTCGGATCCTTCCTGTAAGAACCACAGAATAGGGACCAGCAGTGTTGAGAAGAAACCTCTGCCCTGCTTCAGAAATAACACTGAAATCCCCCTAGACCTGTAATAGGACTGACACCTTCACCAATTCCTTAGGAGCACGTATACCCCTAGGCCCCGCACCTGCCTTCTCTTAGGGCCGAAGTCGCCAACAAGAGAGGTCATATATCCCCGATTAAGAATACAGGATACTAGAAGGGTCTTGGCTATGATTAAAATTTACAAAACAATTCCGTAGTATATCGGAGAACAACCCAGCATCCCGTTCGGCAGGGGCCTCCTCCCGCTGTTTGGACGAGGTGACGCACACGGGAAGCAACACCTCAGCACGATTCTGTTGGCTGCTAGAATCAGGGCAATGTGTACGGTCCTGGCCACCCTACTTAAGGGTCCAAGTTACCCCTAGACTGGGGGCTTAAATACCCTAATGCTTCATTATTTGGTACTTGAACCCTTACAGTCAAGGAAAGGGGTTTTTGGCAAAATTTGCCCTCCTGATTCCCAGAAGAAAATACTGACCCCTAAACCCCTAAACCCTAATTCCCTAAACCCTAAATCCCTAAACCCTAATTCCGTAAAGCCTAAACCCTAAGCCCTAAACCTTGGTACCAGTGAGGTGATAAATTGATGCCCTTAGGCCGTCATTCTAAACGGTCCGGGTACCCATGCCGCATATTAGGGTTTGGGGTTTAGGGTGACAGGCCTCAATATTGGGGTTATATTGGGGTTGTATAGGGATACTCGCTGGCGCCAAGCCCTGGACCTTGGAAGCCATGCTTCAATCATCTCTCTCTACACTAAGAACCACCCCTAACATCCTGACATCATGTTTCACCTATTGATACCACATGGCACTCAGGACCCGCGGTTAACCCTTAGGAACCTATAATAGGAATAATAGGGACTCCCAAACAGTTAAGGGTCTAGGGTCCAAGCTAAGTCCCAATCCAAGGAGGATATTGAGAATCTTTACTATTCGTACTAGGGTGGGGGGGTTCACTTGCAGGGGACTAGCTTTGCTGACCCACTATCATTTTTGCCCCATGTGACGCTGAATATGCTAACTATACACACCTGGGAGTTCTTTTAACAAAAAAGGTACTCTGGGACACGAGTGGTGGAAGGGATTACGAGAGTACTCAGGGCCTAGATGCTGCCAGAATTTCCGCCAATGTGCATCTTTGTATGGGCCACCTGGTACCCCTACACCCTAAACTTCTTTCAGTAGGTCAATAGGTTGGCTCTGGGCGCTCTGCAGGCGCTTTAAGGGGATTTATTTCATGTTAAAATTATGTTGCTATGTGTTACGA
>CAJNIZ010001415.1:6662-29056 GCA_905231905.1 Symbiodinium pilosum | reverse complement strand
ACCCGGCCTTGATCCGCATCTTCTACACGTATGGCTCCTTGTCACGGCCAAGCGGCTACTTGCAAAGGCCGCATGAAACCTGCCTCAGCACAGAGATGATGTGAGGTTCGACAACAAATAAGATGCAAGCTCAGCACCCCGTCATGTGTGGGCTCCAAGCGTGTAGCCGATGCCTCGACCTCATTCAGAGCCTGCCAGGAGTGGCGGTGGCAGTTCCCAAACCCAGCTTGTAAGATGTATCAATGTCGTGTCAGTACTGGCTGGATCTCTCTCGCGCCTTGCCCCCCCCTTTTCGCGAGACCTAGGGCTGCATCCCAGGCCTGATGCAAGAGACAAAGGCACGTCTGCCCTTCACACTCTCGGTGGGTCGCAGATGCAAAGATGAGACGCCAAGACATGACTCATAGCTCTGCAGTCTCAACTGAGAGTCAGTCCCAGATTGAAGCGACAAGACGCCCTCGAAGTGTTCTCCCGCAAGGGGGTCTGGGCTCGGCCAGCAAACGTTGCACTATGATGCCGGCGACGGCTTATGGGTGACTGCTTCTGGCTACGGCCATGTCCTGGGAGCCTTTGGCCAGCCCATGATGCTAGACTGGGCCCTCACGGCAATCAAACGCAAGCAACAAGGATCAGCAGAACCGGCAACAATCTTGCTTTCGTTTCTTGCTTGAATCCCTTGCGCGCAAGCTCAAAGCTGACATGAGAAGAACGCTTTTCCGCAAGCAGACCTCTTCGATCTAGGCTGCGCCTTGATGATGAGTGTCAGCGGATTGAACTTAAGAGCCAGACGCTCCACTTTCGGTGACACAATCTTCATGTTGCAGTGCGTCTGCAGTTCAATCTGCATTACTACTCCACGTTGTAATGGTGATGCCAGTCTTCCTCACAAAACAGCTTTGAGAAACCCACAGGCATCCCTTCAAAGTATAAGCGCGCGAGGCTTTCAGGGAGTGTAGGTGAGCGTGAAGAAGGGCAAGCCGGCCTGGGCGAAGGACTAGCGCAACAGGACATGACCAGCACGGCTTGCATGATGCAAAGAAGTGCAGCAACTTTTTTCTCTTGCTGCAAGAACCTGCCGTCGTACGGCGTAGGCATCACCAATCCTCAGCTTGGCCGCGCAGCACGTGCCTTCTGCACTGTCCATGTGAAGCCACCTCTTATTCAATGTCAGCCGGGCAGCAAGAAGCGAACAAAGTTGTCGCCCCGCAGGGGGCCTACTGCCTCAGAGCGTTTGAACACTTGGCTGGCCTCATCTGGCCCTCTCTCGCAGTAACATGCATACAGCACTGTAACATACTGCAAGCGTGGTCTAGGCTTCACCCCAAGCGTCGAAAACACCAGGATGGAGCACCTCGGCAGCAATCGGCATCTGCAATGAGCTCTGCAGAATTGAATGAATTCGAACCCTGGCAAGGTCAGTGCACCTGGCCGGTCTCAGCATCTGCAAGCTGGAAGCTTGCCTGGCCACTCTCTCAACCACCGCCAGCAGCCATTTTGGAAGATCTACATGGCATCCACGCTTCTCATACAGGAAGCCAAGGAGCCTCATCAATGGACAAGAACTGCGGGTGGCTGCTCAGCTGCCCGTCCTTTCAGGAGCGGGGATTACAAAGAACTATTGTAGCACGACAGCTGTACGCGACATCCTTTATGCAGCTTTGGGGGGGGGACTCTCCCCTTCTGCTGTCCGTGCGATGCCGCGGAGCCCGTGGAGCTGCCAGCACTGCAGGGCGCAGCGATGCTGGCAGCCAAGAAACACTCGGAGCACTGCCCAAGAGAAGCGAGACGACGTTGACCTGATGTAGGCGACTAATGCTGCAAGGCAACTGACGGAACTAAGCTCAGAGCATTGGTGAGTTGCACTTCCTGGGCTGGTCCACGGATCCGACAGGTCCCGTTTTCATCAATTGCCAGGAGTTCCGACTCAGCCTCACGACTCAAACCGTTTCGCCAAGAGGGTCAGGTTCACTATGTTTCTTACACATTCTGCACAATAGCAAGGAGCTCTGCTGCTTCCAAGCTGCCAGCGGAGTGTAGCGGTCTTCCTGGACTGCGCCAACCATCAGTTGTGCAAGCCGCTCCTCCTCATCATACATAGGATTGCCTGTGTATGTGCCGAACCTGTGTCAGAGGACGTTTTAAGCCAATGGCAAGGCACAATTGCAAAACCACTGCAGTAAAGTCACATCTTGCCGATCTTGGTGTGCTTCGCTTTCCCGCGGAACCTGAGCTCAAGCGCAACTTTTGCAAGGTGAGATATACTTCGAGGTCACCTTGAATAAGCAAGCCCGCATCATCCAATCTGTCTTACAATACCTGACAGCTCCAAAGTCAAAACGATGGCAAGGCATGGCAAGGCCACAAATGCGGCAAATATTGTACTTACAACATTTTACCTGTCGCCCCACCCCCCCCCAGCGGCTAGTTAGCAGTTCGAGACTGCGTGAAGGATGAAGGTGCAACGTTCGCCATGTCAGGTCGCTGCTGCTGAGCAGCACATGGGTGACGCGAGCTTGGCCTGTCCCAGATTCGTGGATTCCCCTTGGGCCCTTGGGTGCACTGTGACCACCCACTTGACAACGCCTCGCAGCGCATGGAGGATAGCGTCCGCTGCACTGAGGCCAGCCCCTGAAGCTCATCAATTTGGCAGCTTGCATCTAGCTGCATAACTTCTGGGTTGATACGCACCAAGCTTCCATGACCACGTCATCACAGCCCCCGCGGACCGATCAGCAAGAACTCTGCCAGTGAGGCGCTGGCCGACGACAAGCAAGTGGCCTATCTTCTCCATCAACGCCTCATGCAGGCACAGCCAGTTGTGTTTGATACCAAACTTGTGATTTCGGTTACCTTCAACTTACTCCCCGACCAATCTCGAAGCGATGAATCACCGTGCATCCTAGCGGCTGGAGTGTGGATCGGGGGGCGGTGGGTGACCCAGGACAAGTCTTCACCTGTCCATGGCTCCCGGGCTTGAAACACCCGAGTAGCTTGCGGCAGTTGTACAAAGAGCCTGGGATGCCCAGTCTGACAGGAAGGTCTGCAGTCCCCATAGCCAGTACCACTGCTTTGGCCTCCACAAACCATTCACACACGACCCTCTGCAGCCCCCAAGTCTGCAGAGTCAACAGCGAGGAGTCTTTTTGCAAAGCCAGGCTTGCAAGGCTTGGACCACGTCTTCGTGGCACGCAAAGGCAGCAGCATCCAAAGCAGACTGGCCATTTTCAGCCAGCCGCTCGGTGTCGGCGCCCGCTTCACAGAGACACTGCACCATTTCGAGCTGTCCTGCCTGGGCTGCAACGTAAAGAGGTGTTGCACCATCTTGGCCAGCGGTGTCTAGGCTGGACCGGACCTCCACTAAAGCCTGCACCATCTCAGGCTGTCCACTAAGTACTGCAATGAACAAAGCTGAAGCGCCATGCTGACCAACCATATTTAGATCGGCACCGGCGCTTGCCAAAAATCGAACTGTTTGCAGATTGCCACTTTGGGCCGCTATGAAGAGAGGCGTGGCCCCATCTTCTGCCGCTGCGTTCATGTCGGCTTTGGCCTGCACTAAACAGCGCACCATCCTCAGTTGCCCGTCTTGGGCAGCACTGAACCTGAGTACAGGACATCAAGCGGATGAGCGAAACTTTGCATCCGGGTCATCCGGGTACCTCAAACACACAGACCCTTTAAGTGGAGAGGTAATAGCTTTGGCACCCTTGGACCAGGCCCTCTCTGTCCAAGGCGCAGAGCCGTGGCGCCGTGCAGTCCAGGCCCTTGTATCAGAGCACTCTAGAGCACATGTGTGGGGCCTTTGCAGCATGCCGACTTGTTTACAGCAGGGTTTGGCACAGGTTGATGGCCAAGCCAAGTGTCGGTCCAGCTCCACGGAGGCCTCTACCAGAGCCGAGACCTCGGTTAATGTCAAGTCCGGAGAAGCACCGCGTGTCTGGAATCTGTGCAATCTTCACTCTTCACAGCATCTGGATCTTTCACATCATTTCAGCAGCCTTATCATCAATGATGCTCAGCGAAATTGAACCACCTGCACTTGCCATGAACGAAGCACACCCAGTCGATGTAAAATGTTGCGCCCAAGGGCGGTGTCCGCCATGCCGCTTTGGACAGCGACCTGGAGAGGAGTGATGCCGCCTGGCCCCGTTGTGTCCTCACGCGATGGCCACGCAGACAAATTCTTCCAAGCACTGTTGTCGAGAGCGCGGTTTGTTGGCCCTTTGAAGTTTAAAGGCCTTTCCGCAACTCCTAGCCAGCATAATGTTGCCTTCTAGTTCATAGCTTGGAAAATCTAATTTCAACGTTGACAATTTGAGTTGAAGTGACTACGACTACGAGGTAGGGACTCCTCGAGCTTTGGAAAAGCTGGCGGCTGGCGGCGCAAACACTTCATGGGTTGGCGGTCCTTGTTGGCGCAGGCATCAATCAAGAAGCGGACCATGTCCACCTGGAGGGAAATCCGCCGAGGCCGGAGGCCGGGGACGTTCCAGAGACTAGAAGAGTAAGTCAACCCGCACCCATAGCCCCTTCCAGTGGGAACGTTTCGGGGAGGGGGGTCTGATCGGCTCTTTTTTTCGGTCTGAAATGAGGCCAAAAAGGGCTAGCGGTGGCTGCTCGCCTCAACCACACTTGCCGAGGCGGTCTCGCGTTAGCGTTTGAATTATCTGCCGTCCGAATCGCACACATACCCTGATATACAAGTAGACTTCGGGCTGCCTGGCCATACTTGGACGCGATGAACAGAGGGCTGGCTCCGTGCAGGCCAGCCTTGTCCTTGTGAGATGAAAGGATGGGACCGTGAAACACTGGCAACGGTTTTCCCCGAAGTCCTTGTCGGCACGCGCCTCAATGAGATACTGAACCGAGCTCAGCTGGTCGTACTTCGCAGCGATGGACAAAGGAGTTGCGCCGTGCTTCCCTGCTTTGTCCTGGCAGCAACAGACTGAGGCCAGGACAGGTCTACAATCTACGCGGCTGGCCCTTCTCAGGCGGTTCGAAACTGAATCCGATATGTCCTGACTCACTGCTCTTACTGCTTTGTGTTTTGCATCGCGCAACCCTAAGTCCTTGTCGGCCTTGGCTTGCACTAGGAAGCGAACCATCTCCAGCTGCCTGAACAAGGGTGTCCCAAAAATCTTGGAATCCTCTCCTGGAATTCCGCTCTAAACCTGTTGACACTTGCACTTGGCAAGGCCAAGCAACTCCTATGTTGCGCGCCGTAACCCACTGAAAAATCCCCCAAAATCCAGGCGACGTCTTTTAAGCACTGCCCACATAAATTCATTCTCATGTTCACAAATGCAAGTAATAGGTTCCAAGCTTCATATGTGCTGAGTGTTTCCCTAACTTCCCTCCCGGCATCACTGAAAGGTCGAGCTGCCCATGTCTTGCAGCCGTGTGCAGCGGGGTGCCATCGCAAACGCCGCTCTCCACCTGGAAATTGCCAAGTCGGGCTCTCACGGCGCGTTAGGGACCGTTACTGAGATGCCGGTGCCTCCGCGCGCTTGTCCACAAGAAGACGAACCTAGCTGCCAGCGATGGAGATGATCATCATCACTAGCTTTACTATCAGTATCATCACCATCAGAACTAGATACCACTAGAAGAACCAGGCTGCTACCTGCAGCTTCCAGAAGAAAGCATCGCATCAGTTCCATTTTGTGCTGTTGCTCAGCATGTTGGGGCCAGAAATTGCAGGAGATGTGCGCAAATAAGCCAGAAAGGCAGAGCCGGATAACTATGGCACGTTCTGTGCCGCAAAGGGACGTGTTCCAAGCATCCACTCTGTGCGGCAATTGACAAGGGAGTGGTCCCGTCCAATGCCTGCCATGGAGTGTGCGTGAACGTGGCAGGCAGCCAGTGCCGCTTTGACGTACACGCAGAAGAAGGTCGCACTTGCGAACAGCCCCTTGGGGCGTCCCGACTGATGCAGCCTAGATGCTGCTCGCTGCAGATCCGCACCAGCCTCCACTAAGTATCGGAAGATAGGCCACCTCGCATGTGGGAACAAAGAGACTTTTGTGCACACACTCCACCAACGACGCATGCTGAAAAGACACTGGTTGCTCTCGGCTGCCATAAGCAGTGGCGTCAAACCATCATTTGCAGCCAGATCCTTCTGAGCACCAGCGTTCCTCAAGTTTCGGACATGGATCCGTGTTTGAAGATGGCATGTGCTGGCATGTTTACTCTTGCCAGGGAGCTCTCTTGAGAAGTTAGACTGCTTTACCAGGATTTTGCAGTGGCTGCATCCGGCTCCGCTGAAAATCTTGACTGTTCCCGGACTCAAGTAGCAACCCAGGCACACTAGGCAGCGAACCATCTCCAGGTTGCCATACCTGCAAAAGGTGACATGCTTTCATGCCTGGAAGTCAAACTTCATTGCAACATGCCCGGAGCCCTGAGCCATGCCAAATGACTGCGTCAAACTCCAATTGTGCAGTGCAGCCCAGGGGCTGAGCAGCAACAAACAGCGGCGTCTCCCCGTGTTCGGCTATGGCATTCACATCCGCGCGGCCTGAACATGCTGCCCCCGTTTTACAAGAAGTTGAGGATACCTTAGTCCTAGTATGAGTCCTAGTCCTAACGAGGACTGAGCTCAGACACAACACGTCACCAATGCAGCAGTGGGTCAGTCGATGAGCAACCGGACTGAATCCAGCTGGCCATATCTTGACGCAATGTGTAGAGGTGTGAAGCCACTGTCATCCTAATAAGCAATGCAGACAAAGAGAGGTGGGGTCAAAGTTGAAGACAGT
The DNA here is from genome assembly GCA_905231905.1 of Symbiodinium pilosum. Taxonomy (NCBI): domain Eukaryota; class Dinophyceae; order Suessiales; family Symbiodiniaceae; genus Symbiodinium; species Symbiodinium pilosum. The sequence goes on along the minus strand of CAJNIZ010001415.1, from coordinate 22,295 downwards.
GCCAGTCTCACTGCTGCAAGGGACAGGCTTCTCAAAGTCCGCACACGCCTCGCCTCGGCAAAGGCATGGTCGTGGCTGCAGCTGCGCATGCCCGAGTGAATCACATTGGCTACATGCACCAAGTCGCGGCTTGCATGCACAGAAGCTGAATATACGAGCAGAATACTGCAACAGAGAACTGCAATCACAAAATCGCTGAGGGAGCTTATCAAGCGTTCAGGAGTGAGCCATGGCAGAGATATGCCAAGCGGCGCAAGGTCTGGAGGACAGCAAGATTACCAGCGCGGCTGGCCTGAAGGAGAGCACACACTGCTGGTCGCCACGGTGGCTCATGTGACTATGGGACATGATGGGACTTTTTGAGCGGTATTCGTTCATAAGGAGGGGGGAGGTCTGTGAGCACTACAATTTAAGGCTTATGATACGCCTGGAACTCTACCGACCTGTAAGCTGCCTGGATGCAAGAATGGTCAAATCAGAAAGCACAGAGCATACAAAGCCACCGTGGATGACCTGCCAATAGTCCCCAATAGCATGGTAGCTTTCATGTTCTTTTCCATTACTTCCTTCCCTGCTGGCCACAGGTAAGTTGTATAACCTCTTTGCAAACCTCACCTTCCATATCATTCTCCATGTTCTTTTACATTTGTTTTTCCATGGTGGGTACATTCCCTATTGATCCCTCTCTACCCCACACATACCCCTTATCAGCCTCTTTACAACTGGGTTGGCCCCTAAAACCCTGTGAAAAATATTAATATATAGGGTCCCCTATTAAAGCCATTAGGGAAAATATTAAATGCCCCAGGGGCCTACCCAGACAACCCCCCTGAATGGTGCGCCTTCCAAGCAGCGGTCTCACCCCGCTCGTCTGCAGCGTCAGGCGTCTGAAAGTTCAGCAGCTTGGACTCGGCCAAGCTGTTCAAAAAAGGGTTTACACGGGTGGTTGTCAGAATTATGGTCCCTGTTTGGGTACCCTAAATATTAAGTGCCATATAAGAAAATAGGGATCCAAAAAAGGGACCATCACCTTTTACAACCACCCACATGGGGACTATATGAGCCATAGTCTACGCTCATAGTATCCCCCTTAATAATCCCTGTAGTAGTCCCCTATAGAATCCTATCTATAATCCCCGATATAACCTTTCTCCAGACTCTTTAGAGCATAGTACATATGGATGTATGAGTGGCTGGAGAGGTGATATAGGGATTATATAGGGAATATGGGGGCTGTAGACAGGGTTTACACCGGGATCACGGGGGTGTTTAGGGATACCTAGGGGCATCATTTGGTTTAGGGATATTACCCCAAAAACCCTACGTCACATGAAAAAATAAATGGAAGCCACTAAAGCCAGAAAGCCGTGAGAGTCCCGGGGGATCCTAAAGCACTTGCTTTTCAGGGGGCACCTATCATGAGGATCATCATACGATGTGGTGTTCAGAGTTGACAGTCTTTTCTATGGGCCAGCGTGCATGGAAATTCCGACATCTTCAAGGGACAGCCCATGTCACTTCATGGATGGTAAATGGTGCCTTCCCGTCCCTCTCGGGATTTCATAGTATATTACCAATCGACTGTAATATGCTGTAGTATATTTGTAGCATATTGTAAAGTGTTGTTGTAGTTTATAGTATACTATTATATGTTATAACATATTTCAGGATATATTGTAGTATATTACCATATGTTATAACATAGTAGTATGTGAGCTATAGTCTAAACTCCTAGTATCCCCCTTAATAACCCCTATAGTAGTCCCTTATATAATCCCCTATATAACCCCCTTTAAGGAGTTTAGACTATAGCTCATGTGATAGTGTTGTCTAGGTATATGAGAAGACGAGCCAGGAGGCGGCAACCCCTTTGGCGTCCCCGGCGGCAGCCTCAGAAGATGAGTGGCACAACGCCGCAATCATATATGTTGGTCTTACCGGGTGTTAGTAGGTTTTGTTCAACCCCCTCGGACTTCTTGTTGGTAGGGTTTAGGGTTGAGGGAATACAGTATATGGGGATTATATAGGGATCATATTCCCTTATTCCCTTCCAGCCCGTAGTACATAATGGCTGGCTCCAAGCCAAGATGCTGCTGCTAGGAGCTTCGACGTGTAGTCTTCCACATAATCTGTGAAGATAATCTGTATCCTCAGGTTTCGTCAAACTCGACAGCAAGGTTCACTGTGGCAATGTGTCCAACCCACCCCCCCTCCCTGCAGGTCTGAAATCACCACTGCTACTGTAAGACTTACGCTGGTGAGGTTTAACGGCAATCATTGCCAGCCAAGGCTCTCATGAAACCCGTCGACTTCTTCCCATTCAGTGTCTTCCTTGCCAAATGCGGTTGTGAGGAAAGGTAGCATTCATGGCGGGGAACACCGCACCCACACAACGTTCCTTTATAATGCTCAGTAGGATTTCAGTCTGCGAGATGTGAATACTTACGAGGGCTCTTAGCGCTGCAAGCTTGCTTGAAGTGCTTCCTCAAGTCTTTAAGCCGGTCTCGGACCAAAGCTTTCACAGCAGCGTCCACTGTCTAAACCCGTGCGTTCAGTTAGATGTTTTCTTTTCTGACCACGGGGTCTATCACAGGTCCATGACTTTCCACGTCTTTTCCATCCCAGGCGCTTCAGAGAGCACTCTGCTACCATGCAGGAGCTGCTGCCGGAAGATGGAGACATGCCGCTCTTCCTGGTTGGAGGTTGAGGGCACGCTGCGGCACACTAAATCCTATATAACCCCTTTGTAGGTTTTTTTTATCGGACCTTTTCTCCGCAGCCCGAAGGTCCACGGAAATGCCCTGGGGCACGGTCCAGTGAGCTGGCCCTTACCACCAACACTCACGGCCTGAAAGCTCACACAGAGCGGCACAAGACTGAATCAGCCCACTGCCAGACTTGCAAGGCATGCCTGCGCTTAGTTAGCAGGAAAAATGCAAATTCAACGTCCCATGGTTTCAGGGCTCTTAACTTCAAGAAAGCTTTAGAAGACCATTGTAGGGTTTAGGGTTTAGGGATTCCCCATAACCCCTATAGTTTCCAGTTTCTTTTACATTTGGACAAAGCCCTGCCTTGATGCGGTACTTGATGGCGCTGACCGGGTCAAAGGGGCCCTGTATCCGCGGCGGCCCAAGATCCTCTTTGGCCTCGACCAAAGGCCCAAGGATCTTTGTGGCTAGGTTGCTCAACATGCAACATCCCAAGTGCGCTACCATCCGAAGGGATGTGTTTTGCAGAAGGGGGATAACTATAATAACACTTCAAGTAAACGGCGCCGCACGCTTGCTACTGAGGAGTCGCCATGGATCTACTGCATGCATGTACATGCCACAAGTTTCTGCAAGCCCCCTGGGTCCAGCTGCACCACCAGCTCGCCACTGAGGGACACAATGCGCAACATCTCTCTAGGTCAAAGATTCCATGGCATGCCGCAGTGGCGGTGCAGTCTCTGACTGAAGGACTCCATGTCAGATGGAGCCACAGAGAGTTGTTGTTAAAATGTTGAGTCTGGAGACTCGAGCAACACTGGCTCCATCATCCCGTCTGACTGTAGCAAGACTTACTGGGTAAGACCTGCAGCAACAGCGCTGGTTCTGTTGTGCGCGAGGAATGTTAGCTCAAGCGGAACTGACGACGTGCAAGGCATCGTTAGCGAGGGCCCAGCCCTTGAGCAAGGCTCTGCGGGATCTCTGATCATCTCACTGAGTTTTTTGGGGACTGCTTCTGCAAGGAGCTAAGATGGCCTTGACCTCAATGGCCTTGCCGCACGAGTCTACCTGGAATGCTGTCAGTGAAAAGTTGACTGGTAACAACTGCATCGGCAACATCCTCTAGAAACAAGCCAGAATCATCTCCAGACCACACAACTACTTCAGGCTAGTCATCTAAAGATGTCACATGTCATGATCACAACGGCCATGACGCCTGCCCAGGCCTCGTTTGAGGAGGCAGCAATCCTTGTGGCCACGCGAGGTTTAGCAGATAAAGCTTGTGACGCTAGGCGCCAGGTAATTGCCTAGCACCTGAAAACTCCCTGCTGTTATTACTTTCGGGATTCTGATTTCATCTTCTCGGCGACCATGCCGCTCGTCCAACAATGGAGGTCATGAAGCGCAGTCAAATGTTGTCCTCGAGGCTTGTCTCCTAGATAGAGCTGTCCAAATACAGGCAACCCAACAATTCAAAGACCCCAGACCCTTTTCCTGGGGCCTCGATGCCCATGAAGGGGTTCGGAGGTTACACAACGCTCAAAATACTTTTGGAAAGCTAGGCGTCCATCTTTGGGCAAGCAGTTCTGAAAGGCCTGACGCTCGGCCACTACCGGATTCATGGTCTCTTAATAATGAAGGTACCAGATGACGAAGGACTACAGAAATGCTTCAAGCCTTCCAAAGTTTTTGGACAAATGTCGCTGTTGTTTCGTTCTCGTTTCGAGTCCTCCATGTAGACGATGCAGAAACTCAAAATGTCTCTGCATGCATGGAATCGGACAAAGGCCTGTTGAATTGCCGACATCCCCATCACCAACCTATATGCCTTCACAGGATATCTAAGGAGTCCTGGGAAATCTGTGATTTTCAGAGCCATCTCCACACGAGACCATGGGACTGCAAGATCACTCCTGTAAGAAACCATGGGGTGTACAGTGTATAGGCTCACCAACCTACAAGACATGTACATTTGTATCTATATATTACATGATAGTATATGATAGAACCCACAATAATTACGAGGTCATTTGCACGTGAAATCAAGATATTGAAAGCTCATTCGCCTGGAAGACTTCAGGGGATCCTCCCTGCAACATAGAGTTTAGGTTTTATAGGGTTCGGTTTTTATTTGGTTTAGGGTGTAGGGGGTCCCAGCCACATACAACCATAGTTGTGAAGGAAAGGGCAGCCACAGAAAACGAAAGGAAAATAGGGTCTTCGCGTAAAATGTTCAAAGCATTGCCATACGCAACTGAAGGAGAGGGTCATACCATCAAACGACCATAGGCTAGATGTACAGGGTGGATCCCCAGTAAACTGACTGGCAAAGCCGACATAGCAAGGACGAAAGTTGGGCTTTAACTATGGCCCCATGCCGGCAGCCAAGCTTCTGCAGCTTCCATGATGCCTCACCATCTGGCACCATAGCTTCCACAGTCCCGTTGACAAAGGTCGAAGGTAGTCGATGAGCATAGGCAACGTAGTATTCCTCACGGTATCAAGCATTCCGGGTGGGAAATCAGTCTCACTAGGACGCTACAAGAGAGCGTGCTGCCATATGTTTACGAGACTGTTGGCTTGACAGAGCCTTGCCGCAAACGAGCCACGGCCACAAGCCACCGTGGCACACGCTCACCTGCCACAACCTGCAGCGCAGTACTGATAGAGGCTTTCAACATTCTCCTCTGCAAACAATGGAAAAAATGGTGCGGTGAAGGTTGATCCAGCCTCTGCAGGGGCCTTTCTGAGCAAACTCCGTGCCTTCGAGCAAGAACATTGGTGCACCATGAAAAGGTGAAAGTGTGGATAATGCACTCACAAACTTGCGTTGCTGAAACGCCATGAAGATTCTGGCCTCCTGAGATGCAGCGGGGCTCTTCAGGTGTTCTTCCAGAGAGTAGCCTCACAACAGGAGCGTAGTGCAAGGCAAGGCATTGTGCAGTGTGAGTTGGCTCCATCTGCTTGTCAGCTTACATCCGACCCGCTTAGTCGCTTAGTCATCCCTCCCCACACATGCAAATGAGAGCCCTCGGCTAATCAGCAGATTTTCATCCATAGCCGCTATCGTGCTACACAGGGTGACAAGCCTAAACCCTGAAGAGATTGGGACTTTTCTGCCCTGCCGAACCTGGAAGATCCATCCATGAGCCTGGTGACAGCGTCACCTGGGGCAGGAGAAGCCACCAAGAAGTTGACGGACATGGTTGAAGGCTTTGGGCTGAGGGAAGCCAATGTTGACTCCAGAAAGCGATCTTACAATAAATACCTCTCAAAAATCCTCAATCCCTCACTCGGCTAAGTGGCTGTCGATGGAGACATAGAGTGCCAGCTGCCGCCGGGCAAGCTGGTGCCTTCGGCTTGGAATACGGCACGGGTTTGTCCAATGTTCTGTGTTCGTCATGGTCATGAACACAGAATAAGCGCACCATCACCATGGACACCCGGTCGACTTTGGCGTCAACTCCTCAACTTTCTATCCTTGCAACCGGTCGCCAAGAGGCACCGATCACTGCATGACGCAAGGCCGGCCGCTGCAAGGGACGGAGAAGCGAGGCACCTCGACCGTCGCCTCATCCAGGCATGTTCCACGCAGGCATCCTCATGATAATACGGACAACACCACATAGGAGCACGGCCGCTTTTCTAAGCTGCAGGATGAATGCTCTTGCCTTCCGGATAGCGGAGGGCGTCGACCAACGCAGCCTGCGCAAGCTGCAGCTTCAAGTCAAGATCGCCGCGCTGTAACTGACAACTGCAGCGGATCTCCGAAAGCTGGAGCCAGCTGGTCACCACCCATTGACAGGAAGCTCGCACCGTGGGGTTCAGACAGCGCCGCTGAATCCCGGCTGCAAGGGGTCTCAGATCCACCTTCTGGCGATGCAAGGGTTCACTGGGTTGTGGGAAGCGTGCAGCTTCGAGCTGCTTGAAAAAGCTCTCAAATACGCTTTCATAAGAATGTGCCTCGTCGAGCGCCCGGCCGGCAAGCTTTTCTGCGGCTAGGCTGACCTGGGATTGCAAGTGGCAGGATCGTGTCGCACTCTTGCAGAGGCCTCCGGAGCTCAGAGACTCACAGACCCGCTGAGTCTCCAGCAGCAGCATCCGAAATGCGTTTCGCCGGTGTTGAAACCTCCAATACCTCCAAGTTCTCAAGCTTTACACAATTGCTACAGTACCCAAAAAAGGAATCCACCAAAGGACTTGAGAGCAACTCTGCTTCCAACATGTGGGCACAGCTCATGCTGCCTGGGGCACCATGCCGCTTAAAGCACAGGCCAGTGCCAAGCCTCAACACGGGGATCAGAATGGATGATGCAAAACTGAGTTTGGAAGCATCAGAAGAAATGGCAGTGGACAGCTCTCATGATACTCTTCCTGCTGCTTCTAAGCAGAAACTTGGGGCAAGGCCGCTTGGCCCATTGCCTGCAGGGTTTTTGCGGAGGTGTCAGGGGAAGTCCGGTTTTGAGGTTGCTCTTCTCAGAAGTACACCTACTGCCACTCGCACATTTTTACGAACCCTGTGATGTGATTGCGAAAAAGATGTGTACGTGCCCGGAGGCACGCGTGTACTTTATACACCGCTGCCATGCAAGCCGCATAGCGCATGTCCAATGTCATACCCATAGCAATGTTGGTCAATTTTCAGTGTCTGCCGCCTATGACGGCTACGTCCAGCTCCATCTCCGCCGATGCAACCAGGGCGGCGCTAGCGCGCAGAGAAGCTCCCATGTTATTCAAATCTGTGTTCTTGGCCTTGCTGATGCTAGGTCTGTGTAGGTTCGGGCAGGCTTTGTAGGCAATGTGTGTAAGTATCTCAGGGGCCTTACGCCGGGGAAGCAGGATTGTTGGATGCTCTTAATGGCTAACCAGCCTTCATTCGGCTGCGGCAGGAAAGTGAGTCTGCCAAATCGTTGAGGAGCCAGGACTTGTGAAGAACAGAACCCCGTTGATCTGATTTGGCTGAGAGACTGTCGAAGTTGAATCACAACAGCTCCACGCAGCTGGTAGGACATACCAAAAACTCCAAGAAGAGGGCTGCAACCCGGCTTCCGGTGCTCTCCAAAGCGAGGAGGGCCAGTTGGTCAATGCCTGCACAGGGAAACTCCAAGCAGAAGATCCCGCTCTTTTCATGGAAAGACCGCGAGGTGCTTCGTAGCTGCTAAGAAACTTGCTGCCAGTTTCGACTTTCTCGTGCGCGGATTGTGATGACAACCAAAGCAAACAAGTCAGGAATCTCAAGACAAGCAAACAACAACCAACAAACCCAACCCACCTAACCCTCAGTTGCAAACCACAGAAAAGGGACCTACAAATGTCAGCATCCGCGAGCGAATACCGCTGGGGCGTGGGCGCTCGGCAAGGCTCTGCTCACTGACCTTTCGCGGAGTAGATCGGGACCTTAGCTCCAGAACATATCCGCCTCCAACCCTGCATGATATTCTGGGAATTGCTCAGAACGACGTATCCCTTTTGTCTTGCGGCCATCCTACTATTTCACTGCTACCGGAGCCCTACGCAGAAACGAATGTGGCACCTTGGGGATCCTGTCTATCATCCCTACCAAGACACACCCCAATAAGTTGCAATGAGGCCTGCAACTAGGGTCATCTGCTTTTCCCCCCAGTATTCTACGGCTGCCTACGGCTGCCATAGTTGCACCTGATAAGGGAAACAAGATTTTGCCATGTGATTCCGGGAGGATCTTTTGCAAATCAGGGAACATCTACATAAACCAAGTTTGATCACTGAAAGCCCTTTTCAAAAGCCATACAAACAGCTACTGCTCCAGCATGGTCGTTGGACCCCAGGCGTGCGTGCGAAGAAGGCCGCAAGTTCTTTCCTTCCACCGAGGACTAGGGTGGACGCATGTAAGGGTTTTGCTCATTGTGGTACACCCGACACATCTCAGAAGACGTTGAGACCGGAAAGGACCCCTGCAAAAAGGTCCACAAGTTGTTGCAAGCCGCAGTTTCCAAAATCATGGTTTGCCAGCAATTTGAAACCTGCCCCTGTCCTCCGCGGCGTCGGGGCGTCCAGCTGGGATGTCAGGGCAGGCCCTGGCACGATCAATGGCTTGAGAGCGCTGAATACCAAAACCATTCCACGTGCAGCCTGTGTTCAAGTGTTTTACTGAATGTTGCACAGGGTTCTACAAGGACTTGACTGATTTCAACCAGGGGTTGGTTCGCAGAGCGTTTTTTCTGCCAAAACTCTTCCGGTGGCCGCTTGAGCGCATTTTCTAGGCCGCTTGATTGTCAGGACTTTTTGGAGCCCAGATTTGCGCACAAGCGGCAAAGGATGTCAATATCAAAGCAGACCTAGTTGTGGGCAATGTACACAACTCAAGTCGGCCTCTGCTTGGCTAACCGGAATTCTAACTGATCAGTGCGGGTGGACGGGCAGACACTAGATACTACTAAACCTGGCGCTGCATCAAGACAAGCACCAGTGGATCCATTTCAGGTTAATGAATTGCCCTTTGGGTTCCAGCAGCGGATCTTAGATGATTTGGGCTCTGGGATGTCAACTCTCTACCCCACAGTCATCTGCATTCTGTGCCTCGTGATCCATGAGCGAGAAAAACCCTAACTCGACCACCAACATATAAGTACGACAATTCAGCGTGCTGCAGTTGGGACAAAGTTCAACACGTGGTGAAGATTTGTTGCTGCTTCGGTTTGCCAATTTGTATGTAGCTTGCTTAGCCCAGCAAATGCCTGCACCGGGAGCAACAGCAGCCAGCGCGTCGTGGCAAGCCCTGACGGAAGCTGGGAGCACAAATGCAATCCCTGGAATTTCGCCGTGCAGCGTGAGCGGTTGCTGAGCTTGCAACCCTTGGCAGGACACCTCTAAGAAAGCCTGCCGAACACCACTGTGGCTGGTTGACGTAGCTAGAAAGCGCGGGCATGTTGGCCAGGCCGTTCAGAAGAGTAGTCTTCTGCAAGCTATTTCGCTCACATCCAAAATGACGTGCTTCGACTTGACTGCCCGCTTGCACTGGTCCGGAGCCTGTGGGTCAGGCTCGCCGCTGAACACCCGTAGCCGGAGCTTTGGGCTGGCAAAGAGTTCCACGTTTAATGCACATGCCAGACGTGAAGCTTCCAGGGTCGAGCACTTGGTGATTCATGACAGGAGCAAGTCATGCCGTCAGCCGTTAGCGCCAGCCATTGACTTTAAGATATTCAGCAATCGAGTGCCAGTGGCAAACGATTCCTGCAGGATTGTGCGATGTCAAAGCTATTTTCAAGCCCGCAGCCCTTGCCTGTCTTACCTAGTTTATGCCAGCCGTTCTGCAGAACAGATCCCCGTCCCTTCCCTCACAGTCAGTCGTCGCCTTGCACGCTGATCCGGATCCTGCATGCGGACGGATTGCGTTTTGATGCTGGCAGCTTTCCCTGCCATGGTCGAATCTGCTGTGTCTTTAGCGACAGTCAGCAAAGTTCTTGTGCACACAAGGATCTGGAAGTTTCTCAGGATGCAAGTCCAAATATTGCGCTTCCCGTTGTTGCACCGAGCAGTTTGAGGATCTATCTCTGAAGGAACTGTGAGGTAACACATGATGCTCTAAAACGTTCGTGCAGCCTGGTTTTGGTTCCACATCAGCCGGTAGAATGCTCTCAGAACCATAGGCGCCAGCTGCGGGTGGACCTCATACCTGAGCTAACATACGGTGGGCCACTGTTGCTCCCCTGACTGATTTGCCACAATCTTGCAGAACTGTTACTATGACTATTCTATGACATGCCATGACATGCTATTCTGTAGTTCCTCCTTGCCTGTGAATCAAGGGGTTTGTAGGGAAGAGAGGATTGTGTTGCAGGGGCATTGTATAGGATTATACTTCGTATTGCTGCATTTCCCAAAAAATAGCAAGAATTGAGACCGAAGCCGGCCCGGATCTTCCAGCAGCAACCTCCATACACCACACCCATGGGGGGCTGTACTCAGTGACTCACTGGAGGTTAGTAGGGAATAAGGACATGTACATGAACAGATTATACAGGGATTCTACAAAGGTGTGGAGATAATCTGAGGATTAGGGATTATATAGGGATTCTATTCCCGTAATCCCTACTAAGCACCGGTAAGGTGTATGTCCTATCGTTTCCTAGCAGCTTATCAAAATTACGGAGTCGAGTCCTCACGCCCACCCTAAACCCTAAACCCATTAATACCTGCCTGAAGTGACTGTCGCCTTGGCTGTTGGGCTCAGTCAGCTTGTCCAACCTCGAGGCTTCAGTTCAGCTCCGCTATCGAATCCCTGGGTTGTCCCTACATAATCCCTATAGAATCCCAATATGTTCCCTAGATACTCCCTATTGAACTCGATTTAATCCCCATAGACGCTACATGATCCCCATAGAATCCCTAGAGAATCAAGGAAGGCTCGGTCTGACTCACGGGGGGATCTAATTTATATGGGAGAACCTCCTTGGCCCTCTATCAGCATAGCAGTGACTAGTGACCCCACTGTAGTTCTTAGCTGAGGTCCCTGCAGCCCAGCGGCTTGAAGGTGCGGGCTCGGTGCCTGGGTGGCTATATGGGGGTTTCCCTGAATTAGGGGTAGCTTTTAGGGGGTCCCTATAATTAGAGATATGGTATATGGAGGCCTATATTGGGGGTACCCTAATTTTGGGAAACTACCATATCTGCTAAACCAAACATTAGGCTTGGCTTTGTTCAGGCAGACTTTGTTCAGGCAGACGAGGCAGAGGTTTCGAGCTGATATATCCGCCAATTGAAGCCTCCATGAGCGAGCTCTAGAATCCAAAGCCACTTCTGGACGGAATTAAAAGCTGACCATTGGCGAACACGCGTGCACATGACGTCCAAGCCATCCGATGAGGCACTCTGCCCTCTACATGTGGACGTCCTCATCTTGCCTGTAACTGAAGCATGAGGTTCCGCCGAGCAACGTTGAGATCTAAGTTGGTCGTCGGGAGCTCGGAGGCAATCCGCTTCAAAGCCTGGCTTTCACAGACTGCCCTCATCTGACTTGCATGTGCGCGCTTTGGATTCTGCCTCAGATGCCTAAGTCTCCAGCACGCTCATCCGTGCAGAATACAACTGGACGCGAGGCCGGTACCTGGACATGCAACCATATACACGAGGCGTCAAATCAAAATGTCATAGTGCGCTTTTGATGCCGTGCTTTCATGAAGCATGGAACGCTCTCATTTCCGCTCGCCAGACTGAGTCAAGAAAACTGTCCGCGTATGGTACACTGCAGCGCACTGGCTTGCCAACACAAGTGTCCGCATACTGAAAGGCCGTTCCTTGTCCCTTTCAGCGGAATGAGGCATGCTTAGAAATTTCCAGCTGAGGAGGCCCCCCCAGTTCAAGGCTTCAGCTCAGCTGCGATTCCTTTGCCATCAAGCCTGCCAGCTGATTGCACACTGCAAAGCAGCAGCCAGGTGATGCAATTGGGCCAACTCCACTACCATCACAGTCTGTAACTCCATCCTTACATCATCCCCGACACAGGTGCACGTCTCATCTGGACACAAATAAACCCGTACATAATCCATGCCGCTAAAACATATGAGTCTAGATGAGCCTAGATCAGGAAAGCTGCGCTTTGGGCTGGATTCGACATGAAGTGACGGAAATTATGACAGTAACTGTAGGATTCTACATAAACACAAACCTCAATGCTCTGAACAGACTCCGGCAGCGCCATGCCTCATAGCAACATGACCTGAGACCTAAGTCCTAAACTCCAAATGGTAGTTTTCCGAAATAGGGGGACGCCACAACAAACCCCGAATACTATGGTCCTTATTCTAAGGATGCCCAAAATATTACCCCTAATTTTGGGAAACCCTAAACCCTAATCCGTAAACCTTATATAACCCTATATATCTCCTATCTGTGTGTCTATATATACACCTTACCAAGCCCCTTTGTAGGTACCCCTACTTTTGGGAAATCCCCAAATCTGAAGAAATCCCCAGGTCCCGGCATCTCGGCCTTGGAGCCCTCGGCCTCCTCTGGCACCGGCGCCTGTCAACTGCTTCCCAGGCAACCCTTAGAGCTATCGTCTGAACGCCGTAAAGGAGGGATACATTAGGGGATTATATAATATAGGATTCAGGGTTTAGGGTCTAAACTCCTTAAAGGGGGTTATACGGGGGATATTAATGCAGACTACTATAAGGCTTTAAGGGTTGCTGAGGGGGATACTAGGAGTTTGTTTCGGGTCGAGGTTTTGAGGCTTGTAGGTGTTCAGAGGTCAGGGATGGAGGTATAAGGATTTGGTCATTCCCCTATAAACTATAATACTTATTATGGGAACCCCCAGAAAGGTACCCCACTGGTAACCCTCATCTTAATTTTGGGAAACCCCCATTGAGGTTCAGGTGTAAGGATGGGTCTAAACCCTACACCCCAAACCCTAAACCCACTTCTACAGAGCTCTTGCATGGTGGATTTTCGTGGAGCTTGGTGCTTTGCCTCTGCCAGGCCTGGGCCTCTAAGAGTCTGCGCAGGGCTAGCGCCAAAGCAACAGCCAACAGCCTCAGCTTCAGAATTACGATTGTTTACAGTACTTGTTCTCCGATGGCATGCGTCCCTTAAACATGCTTTATAGCACAGAATTAGGGTTTAGGGACCCACAGCCGAAAGTTCGGGAAACTGGTCTAGACCCAAGGGCTCTTGCCCTCTGAGGGCCACACCAGCAAGTTCCCAGGGCCGCCGCAGAGAAGGCAGTGCCAAGGGAGCTCAACAGGTCGGCTGCCAAGAACGGCTGCAGCGCCACCACCTGCTTAACTTGCCCAGCGGCCTTTATACAATGATTTGAACTGAGACATCTACGGCATGCGCGCTACATACAACATACCTTACAGCACCCCAGATACCTCAGGCTGTGACTGTTCTTTCGACCGCGTCCACGATTCCTATGGAAGTCGCACGCGCATGATCAGGAAATACGCGAACCTTCGCTGCCAGAAATGCTACGGCCGCTCAATTCAGATATCTGAGCTTGGCTTCCTTCCGTTTGAGTACCGCCGGATGCATTGACACATGACTGGCAAGATCAGCACCCGGCACAGATGGCATAGAACGGCGTACCTGACTTGACTGCTCCACTGCACCGGAGCCCCCGTGCCAGCATGCGCAGCGACAGTAGTTTGAAAACCCGTGGGCACAAGTGATAGCGTCCGAGGCAGCCCATGCAAAGTTGAGCAAGCTGAAGATTTTCAAACTTGGCCTGGCCAAAAGATCGTGGGGACATGCACGGAGCAGCAAATGCCAGCCATGGAGGCGTTTGGATTCACATCTTACGATCAAATTCCAAGCCACGGCATGATCAACATGATTCCATGCCTCGCCCTGCGTGTGGCTCTTTCACCGAACTAGATTTGAAGGGCTGCGTTTGGGGTATGCCGGCTGATGGGTATGCTGCTGTGTTAAGCATGCCTGAGGGACGTTTCTGTCTGCCAAAGGTACGAGAAGCCCAGCAAGATTCCTGCGAACGTTGCAAATCAATCTCGTTTTTGGGCGGCAAGACGCAGCCTCTAAGAACTTTAGGGAGGAAGCATTGACTCGGAGAATCATGCAAGGCCCGCTGACACACTACATGCCTGGGAGTTCTGACGAGCAAATGGTCAGCGCTCGAGTCCTTGTGCTAGGAAGCAACCTCCAATAAACACGTCCCATGACAGGATGCCCACTTGCATCATCCCCACGCAGAGGATGCACCAGAGACAGGTCAGGATAGCACCCCACCTGGGCTGGACGCAGCGAAACGATGGGAAACGCTCTCGTCCATGCATGGAACCCAAGCGAGAATCAATGCAAAGTAAGCAACACTTCTTCCAAAAAAGAGTCTCTGCCAAGGTTGAAGTGAGCCTACGCAGCATGTACAGGATTAGGCAACGATTTATGAACGTGTGACGTGTCCAAAGGAAGAGCCTCTCGCCTCCAGCTCCGGACCCAGCGAGTCCAGGATCCTCCCCAGTGCCATAGCCAGGGCCACGCCAGACACAGCCAGCCTCAAATAAATTCAGCTTGGCCAGAGTCAATGCAGGCCTGATGCTTACCTGGCTCTGCGTCGCTGATGAGTTTTTTCAGAAGCGAGTCGCACTCGCTCCAGCTGGTTCTGCCGCACGACTGCAAGGAATCCAGAGTTCAAGCAGTCTCGGAAGTCCAGGCCCTGCCGGCAAAAATGGTCGGGGGTTTTAGGCTTAGGTGGCTTGATGTTAGGGTCCCTGGTTTACTTCGCAACCACTTGTCCACCACTGCCGACCTGCTTGACAGAACCTGCCACCAATGCGCGGTGCATTTCTTAAGCCATGCGGCTTGGAGATCCTGAAGAAGCTGAAGCATCAAATGTCGTCAGCTTCTGATAGAGCTGCGAAAACAGTCTCACTCTATGCCAGGGCTCTTGCGCTGGCATCTATACAAGGTTATGAGTCTTCACACCTCTTAAAACGTTTCTTTACAAGAATCGGCTGCAGAGTGCGTTGTGCACATCTCTTGTCCGCAAAGTTCGTAACTCACACCGTGCCAAACTGCAAGCAGTAAGCAGTACTGCTTTTTGGGAATTGCCACAACAGGAGAGCAGAAAGCAGACCCGGTCAACGAGCTGTTGCTCTTGCTTTAGCGTGCGCACTCCAGATAGTAATACGCATTTTTTCGGTCATAGCACCTGCCGCTGTTGGGGGAGCAAAAGGCGGTACCGCAACCGCTGCAGCAGCCAGCATGCGGCCAGCTGGAGATTCCGTTGCTATTGCTGCCGCTGCTGCTGATGATGCCGCCACTGCTGCTGCCGCTGCTGCCGCTGTTGCCGCTGCTGCTACCAATACCAATGCTGCTCCGGCACTCCAAGTAGTAGTACTTGCCCTTCTGGTTGTAGCAGGTGCCACTGTTTGGTGAGCAGAAGGCGGTCCCGCAACCGCTGCAGCAGCCCGCATGCTGCCAGCTG
>CAJNIZ010001414.1:113634-126716 GCA_905231905.1 Symbiodinium pilosum | reverse complement strand
GGAAAATGAAACGGAAACTGGGATTTTATAGGGTACCATTTTAGGGGTCCCACTCATAAGGATTATAGTATTTTGGGTCTATAGTGGAGTCCCCCTATTTTGGGAAACTACCAAGTCAACGGCGTTTGCCACTGGTCTTTTTTCCTTTTTTCGAGTTTAGGATTTAGGATTTAGGGGTCTATGGTTTAGGGTTCAGGGGTTAGGGTTTAGGGGTCTATGGTTTAGGGTTAAGGGTTTAGGGTTTACGGGTTTGGGGGTTAGGGATTTAGGGGTTAAGGGTTTAGGGTTCACGGGTTTAGTGGGTAGAGCAGTGACAGTGTACCTAGCCAGGCTAGTGCAAGGACGCTTGAAGCTGCCAGTGGCACCCGCTGCCGGCTTATCAAAACAGAAGCACTTGCTGGTTCTCAGTAGGGAATAGGGGAATGCAATCCCTACATACTCCCTATATACTATTTTCCCTTTTTCCCTTCTAAGAACCAGTAAGTTATCAAAACAGAAATACGCAGTCGATTGGATCTGGCCTGTGGCGGTGGAAAATGCAGAGTTATGTGCTCTGGGTCTCTGGGTGTTTTCCGATTTCGGTTCTCCTGAATTAAGATGGAGTCCCGGAAAGCATTTCTGAAAGGGCAGTAATCTTTGTAAGGCCTTCTTTGGGGGGGTTTCATGCTACTCCTGAGGGACCCTCAGCCCGAAACCCTGGCGATGTTTTGGATTAGGTGAACTATTGCCTGGTCCCAAGATTCGATTTAAGGAAGGCCTCAGCCCCAGAGCACCTCATTTATGGGCACCATGTTTGCAGACCATATGGGACCCTATAGTGAGCCGATTGGAGGTCTTAGGAAGTCCCTAGCCAAGGATCCCCTTACATGGGGCTCCCTTAACAATACCTTAATGGATGAAGGAGGCCAACTCCATCACTTGGGAAATCACCTCCTACTCTCCAACCCAAACCTTAAACCCCAAACGGTGGTAGCGGAATGACTTCATGTTTTTCCTGAGGCCTTAACCATAAGCCCGTAGTCTGAATCTGAGCCCCCGAATCCGAACCAAAATCGGAGGCTTGCCAAAACTACGGCCCCGATCTGTGCTACCCCAAAAAATAAGCTGCCGTTTTATAGTGGGAACCCAAACATGGACCACAATTCGGACAGCCGCCCCCCCTTCAAACCTTCCTAAATAGTAGCTTCCATGTTCTTTTCCAGTATCCCCATGTAGCCCCTTTGTTTCTTCCTGGGCAGGTATTTCGGCTCAGCGAGTATAGATGCATAGGTCTTAGACTGCCAATTGCCTCTGCTCAGGGCTTAGTTCCTTGGCTCGCAGGGCACTGGGGGTTCAAAAAAGCCGGCCCCGAAGAGTATACAAATGGTGGTTTCCATAATAGGGAGACCCCAACCCAAATACCAAAGCCCTTGTTCTAGCCCTAATTGTGGGACACCCTAAGCCCTGAACCTTCAATATCAATATGTAACCTTCTATATCCTCCTTAAAGGTCCCCCTAATTCAGGGAAACCGCCGCGTGTGGCATTACCATCTATGCAGGCCCCACTTCCGCTCAGTAAAGGGTTTAGGGTTTTAGGATTTGGGGCGTAGGGTTCAGGGTCTAAATTTAGGGTTTATGGTTTAGGGGCATTATCCCAATCATGGAGAATCAAATGGAAAAGCACCTGGAAAATGACAATGGAACCGGGATTATGTAAGTGTTTATCGTGTGCAGGCTTTAGGGCCGACGGACAACGCACACTGGTCCTAGAGAATCGGATCAGGACAGGCTAGCTCCCTTTGACTTGTATACTCTACCCCCTGAGTACCTAACAAGAAGGATCCCCCCATGTAGAGCCAAACTGGCTAGCATTTTTTATGTGGATGCTCTCGTCCCAATGTACAAAGTAAGATTTATGTTCTCCTTGTGGGTACAGTGCTCTTGATGAAGAACGTTATCGTACGTTGCTCAACCCTAAACCCTAAACCCTAAACCCTAAACCCTAAACCCTAAACCCTAAACCCCGAACCCTAAACCCTAAACCCTAAACCCTTAAACCCTAAACCCTTAAACCCTAAATCAACCACCCAAACAGCACTACTCCACTCAGGTTGTCACTGGCAATGCCTCCCAAGAACTCGGTGAATCCGGAGCTAGATGAGGTGATTGCAGCTTGGACTGTTTAGGGTTTAGGGTTTAGGGTTCTTTTTCTGGCATAGCTTTTTTTTCAGAGAGCTACAGGAGTTTTGCAAATGAGTCCGTGTCTTTCCCGAGTCCTGAGAGTCCATTGTCTACTATTTGCTTTAAAAAAATAGAAAATATTCTACCTTATAAGGGCAATACAGGGATAATTAATTTCTAAGGGCTCTTAAGCAAATAGATGCTTTTCAGAACTGCGTATATCCCGTGGTTCAGGGGTTACAATGACGCATGGATCCCAGCAGCCTCAGCCTCTAACCTAGCATTTTTTTATTGTGATTTTTGGTAGAATGGTTAGTCGTACCATTATTATTAGCATTTTTACTGTGATTTCTATTATTAGTATCAGGATGACTATTCGTGTTACGATTACAGGTACTAGCGTCATTAGTCATTCGAGCCACGAAAACTTGACCATGCTCAAAACCCCTAAACCCCTAAACCCCTAAACCCCTAACCCCTAAACCCTAAAGCCCTAGAACCCTTAAGTTTCGGGATTTGCTTCTTGGCGATTCTGCGACCTGCAGGGAGTCTCATGGCCACTGCAGCTTGAGGCCTCCAGAGCCTCTGTTGAAAGAGCAGGAATCCTAGACCCCACACCTCGGTTAGGCTTTGGGGTTTTAGGGGTTTTGGGTTTAGGTTTAGGGTTTAGGATTTAGGGGAAGGGAACCCAACAAAAAGGAATTCCGAAACTTTAGGGTTCCAGGGCTTTAGGGTTTAGGGTTTAGGGCTTCAGGGCTTTAGGGCTTTAGGGTTTAGGGGTTTATGGGTTCAGGGTTTCAAGCCCGTGGAAACTTCTCTAAGCCAAGCCACCAAAAGCCTCTGCTCAAAGGCGCGACCCGAGTCGGCCCCTCAGTATTTGTGCGGGTTTAGGGTTTAGGGTTTAGGCTATGGCTTCTCATCATGCTTCGTGGGAGCTGTTGGAAATCAGGATCTTCTACTTGGCAGGTCAGGGGGACATCATAAGTGTACTGTATTCTTGTTACCCCTATAAGCCATTAATAACCCCGGTCATCTTCATTATAAACTTACTTACTAGTTCCCCTGACCCTCAAAGGTAGACCCCACTGGTTCCTCATTTTTAGGTACAGCTATGACTTCATAGTCCTTATCGGGGGGTTGGGGTTAATAGAACAATGAGCCAGGTTCAACAATAACTCAGAAAACTGTTTAGTTATTCCTCATGAAGCTCCCACGCTTTGCGAAACTCCCACATAGTCCTCAAGACTTCATGGATGACTGTGCCTTGGGGGCTTTGGGCCCAGGATTCAGGGTTTGGGGCTTTTCCATGCTGCAGGGTGTAAGACTGGGACTACTGCAGGTTGGGTGGTTGGCATTGGGTGGTTAGTGCGGGTGGGTATTTCGGGGGCTGGTGAAATTGCAATTAGTCAGTCAGCGCGACCTAAAGTCATACTGTGATGGAGCACCTTCATGCAATTGCAATGCCGATGTTAAACAAGCCGCCGTATGAGATGCTTGTTGCTCATTTTTCATTAGAATGAGAAATGGCAGCATCGGATTTTGGCGGCTGGGGGTGCGAATGAAAAACCTCCGAACAGCAGCCGCGGTGCTCAATTGATTTCAAACAATCAATCCCACATCCTAAAAGCAAAATCCTAAACCCTAGCCCGCAGACCCTGAATCCAAAACCCCAAATCCTTAAGCCCCATATCCAAAGTGGTTGAGCTACCGGATGACCTGGCCTAAGTCAGATGATGGCTCGGACGAGTGCATAAACTATTTGGCTGTTAATTTAGAGTTTAGGGTTTAGAGGTTGGGGTTTAGGTTTTAGGGTTTCTGGTTTAGGGTTGGGGTGGTGGTTTGGAAAAGAACATGGAAGCTCCTACTTAGGGTCTAGAGTTTCCGAGCAGGGATTCAGGAATGTGGGTTGGGGGATGTATGGAGGTGAAAAGGAGATTCCAGAGGTTTAGGGTTTAGGGCTTTAGGGTTTAGGGTTTAGGGGTTCAGGGTTTAGGGGTTTAGGGTTTAGGGGTTTAGGGTTTAGGGGTTTAGGGTTTAGGGATGATACTGCTGAGGAACTCCCCTGTGTACAGGATGATGGAATGATGGACGTCTTCAGCAATGACTACCATTCGGAAGTTCGAAAATCTGCTAGTGTGTCAGCAGGCACGGACACATGGCGCCCATGCGGCTTGTGGCCAAAAGTGCAGACGTTGCTTTCCTGCACGCCTACATCTTCGAACAGAATCTCAAAACTTGTCCTCCGCTGCGAGTTTTCTCTGCTTCACCGAAGCAGCTCCCGACAATCTTGTAAAGAGTCCCCGAAAATGACGAACTTGAACCCCCAACCAAACGACCTTAGGTTTGGTGCTCAGGAAAAGATTGTGGACCTACGGGACACGTGTGCTGCAGACACACCCAGTACAAGTCTGCAAAAGGGGTGCGATTTGGGACTTGATAAAGCTATACGGCTTCAATGTTATCTAGCTGTTTCTTTGTGGGCCAACTTCTATCCAGCCCTAAACCCTAAACCCTAAACCCTTAAGGGAAGAGCCTTCGACTGAACTTCATGCCTCCCTCCTGCACTTGGTAGTAGCTGGAAAGGAATGGAGGAATGGATGGCTACAGCAGTCCCTGTCTAATCCCCAATCTTACTGGTGGTTACTAGGGAAGAAGGCGAGAGGTCATATAGGGAGTGGATAGGGATTCTATTCCTTTATTCCCTACTAACTACCACTGAGTTATCCAATTCCTTCATTCCATTCCAACAAGTGAGCTACAGGAATCCTCTTGCCTCATTTACTTCAGATCTCCTATAGCAGCCCCTATTAAATCCCCAATGGCATGGTGGTAGTTTCCATTTTCTTTTCCATATCCTGGTGTTCAGACCCTATTTTGTAGTTTCCCTAAACCCTAAACCGCGTGCAAGCTACAGGAATCGGGTTTGCGCAGACTGCGGCGCCAAAGCCCCGCGGTGGGTTGGATACCCAGATCCAGACCCAGGGATCTCTCAGGAAGATACGGGTTTTTAGCGTTTAAGGTTTTAGGGTTTCAGGGTTTAGGGATTAAGGATTTTAGGGTCTTAGGGTTTTAGGGTTTCGGGTTTAGGGTTAAGGGTTTAGGGATTAAGGGTTTAAGGGTTTAAGGTTGTCTGTTAGGTTGTTGTTAAGGAACTTAAATTGACTTACCAGAATATGGGTATATGGTAAATGATAAGGTTTCCTGGTTAAAGCATCTTAGTTAAACTTCCGTAAGCAATAACCCAGTCTAAAAACCCCTTAAGCCCTGAACCCTAGACTACCCTAATAGCCCTGAACCCCAAAAGCCCTCCTAAATCCTGGACCCTAGGAGCCAAAAACCTAAAGCCGAACCCTCCTAAACCCTAGACCCTAGGAGTGAAACCTTAAACCCAAACCCTCCTAAACCTCACTCTAGAGAATGGGAATCCTTTTAGGGTATGCATTGGAGACCCTTCTTTGTGGGGAGTGCCCATGTATGGGTCCGACTTTGAGAATTTGTAATATGGCTTATGTGTACATATATATATGTATGTATACCCTAAACCCTATCTATCTATCTATCTATACATACATACATACATACATACATACACATGATCGTATGTCCTTGGGGGTAGCTATCCCCTTCGGTGAATGCCGTTGGTCTCGTCGATGAATATGCTAGGGGAATGGGAACATGTTTAGTGAAGGCTGGGAGTGTCTCATTAAGATTGCTAGGGAGATCTTGAGGAAATGCCATTTGAACTGCTTTGTTCTTCCCATGATGAGAGGCAATGCTGCTTCGTAGGTCTCTTGTTGCTGTGTTGCAGTACCCTTCCCCATTATCATGATCTTCAGTTATCATCAGTAGATCATGAGACCTATATACACCCTAAACAGTTCTAAGGGTCGGTTCTGAAAGCTCTACCACAGTGGATGCATGAAAGCTTGCGCCACTTAGTATCCCCGAAAGAAGGTCAGGGTTTAGGATTTAGTGTTCAGGGCTTATGGTTGGGGCTATGTAGGGTGGTGCAAGATTTCCTCCATCCAGTCCCCCTTATGTAGATAGAATATGGCTTTGGGTATATTATAACAAGATCCAACTATACCCCATATTGTATCTACTTAAGGGGAACCATACGCTCTCGTAGGAATCGTCAAGTATATGCATATTTGAGCAGTTTGAGCTCGCCGGCTTAATGATATAGGGTTGACACGTGGGGCTTCTCGGGGTGCATAGGGATGTATAGGCGGTACATAGGGATGTATAGGGTAGGGTTTGTTTTGCAACTTGTTTTTCGAAATTTGTAGACCATAACATCCTGGATTTACAGATTAAGTTCCGTGTTGTGCCTAGTTGAAGGGGTGGCTGGGTGTCTTGGCAAGTTTCATGCTTGTATGTATGCTCTATATAAATATATATCTGTGTGCGTGTGTCCCAAGCTTTCTTGTTAAGCGTTTGTCACCCCAGGCGCTCAAGTCCTGAACTCTCGGCTCCTCAACCTAACTTCCTCTACCTGCAAAGTCTTTTGACATTTTAAATTGCTTATAACGCCTGCGTTACATATCAATTTCCCCACTTCTTTATTCCTCCCCCTAGCTTAGAGCTTAAGCAAACAGACCGTGAACCGCTACTTTTGGCCTCCGCAAGCTAGCATGGAAGCCCCCGAAAGGGCAATGCAAAGACTTCGGTCCCTTTAAAGGCGGGCTACATCAGGTTTCATCACCATACATCCCTATACAACCGTTTACAATCCCTATAGATTGCCCTTGCCAGAGGGAGCACGTTGCCATTGAAGGCCTCTGTCAACCTCGGCGTCCTCGTGTGCATTGAATGCAGCGGGGCACATCGCGGCCTGGGGGTGCATATCTCCGTGGACTTGGCAAGCTTTAGGGGTCACAGGGTTTAGGGTTTAGGGTAGGTATATATAGGGATACATTGGGTTTGGGGTTACCTCAATACTGGAGAACCACATGGAAACGAACATGGAAAAGAATATGGAACCGAACATCGAAAATGAACCGCGAATTGTGATAGCTCTGTGCACCTGCGTTCAGATGCCAGGGTTTAGGGATTTGGGTTGAGGGAAGTTGTTATAATTGCCCAAATTGTGCAGCAATGGAGGATCAAATCGAGACGAACATGAAAAACAATGGGGAAGCTTGAATAGCATAGAGGGTGTATAGGGGTTCAAGCTAGGGAGGCGCTCAAGTTATAACCAGTGATTAGCGTAGAGTCTCTTGTAGGAATTCGGGCCATTGTAGGTAAAGACAAATTTCTATTGTTTTGGGAGCTTCTAAAGATGGACCATGTAAATCCCTCAAGGGGTTCCATGATCCCCTGATATCCCCAAGCGCGGGTCTTGGGGGCCTTTTTGAGAACTTCCATTTTCAGCCACTAAAGCTCAGCTGAGAATCTGCTAACACCGCATGCAAGATACAAGTAGCTGCATTGTCTCTATCGGTTACGGTAAGTGTGATTGTGCGGTTGGAAAGATCTGAGGCACAGAAAGTTGGGCTCGAGTGTTCTGCAAGTGGTTTGGGCTTCAAGTTAGGGCTTAGATAAAAGCCAGGGTTTGGGGTATAGAGTTTTGGGTCTTGGGTCTGGATGGTTCTGCAACCATTTGGAGGCTTGGGATTCCCCTGTGGAATCTTAAGCCAAGCTTCGGCATTCAGAGCCAACTTTAGCTTGTCCTGACCGAGGCCGCTTCAGCCGTTAGAGCAGCAAGTGAGTAGTAATTTCATCTGGGGATACTATGGTACCCAATATAGAGTAAGATTATATCCTCCTTTTGGGGGAGAGTATCTTAAATAAGGAATCTTATCTTACTAGGTTCAACCAACAAAAAACACTACTCAAGTGCTATTAGGCTTGTTCTTCTTTCTTCACGGATGGCCAATGGCTCACTACTTTTGGATGCTTCGAAATGCTGTTGTGGTTATGGTTCGTAGGCTCCTTGCCGCTGCCGCGACTACATATACTATGGTCGCTGCCATGATTCTCATGATTACTTCGATGCATTGTTGCTAGGTGTCAGCATTTTGCCGTGCCAGTTCTGATTTCGCCAGGTAGTGAAGAGCGTTACGCTCGACAAGTGGAATCCAAAATGGGTCCACACTGCCCAGCCCTCGTTCCCGACTTGTGCGGTCCTTCTGTTTGTATCAAATAGCTTGCCTGCATGACCCTAGTATACTATAGTAGCATAATTCCCAAGGTTTAGGCCTTCAGATTCTATGAAACCAAGGTTGGTATAGAACAACTGATACGACGACTAGGAGCCGAATTGAATGAGCAACCAAAGTTGTAGCAAGAATGCAGTACTGGTAGCTTAAAGTCAAGAATGATGTAGGGAAATGTCCAAGTTCAAAAGACAGTTGTTCCCGATGGATTGTGTACATGAGCTATCGTCTAAACTCCTTCGAGGGGGTTATAAAGGGAATTCTATAGGGGACCATTATAGGGCTTGTTAAGGGGGATACTAGGAGTTTAGACTATAGCTCACATGCTCTTGAAGTTCATGGGTAGGAAGTCTCTGGAAATTCGAATCGTCTGTGTAAGTGAGCAACGTTGAGGAGCAACTTTGTTTGGGCCTGGTTTCTCTCTGGTCTGGGTTTTACTGGTTGAGGTGTAGAAGAAGTTCCTGCTATTGACGAACAAACTCCTGCGTGACACGGGTAAGTTGTACTGTGTACTTGGGCTATGCAGAGTTTAGCCTGTCGAGAATATGATTTTATCCGAGCTTGTCGGCCATGATTGAGGTCATTTGCATTGGACCCCACCTTTTGCCTCCAGATGGTAGGGACGGATACCACTTACAATTTGTATGTAATACCCATAGCAACCCTCATACAGGCCTTAGTAAGCCACTGCCTCATTCACTGGTACCAGCAGGCAAGACCGTTGCCAGCTGAGGTTAGCAAGATCGGAAACCGAATTGGCAACGACTACTATCTCTATAGACTTCCGAAGGAGCCGCGGGTGCCTTTGCATGACATGCTGGTGCTGAAGGGTGGGGGCGTGGATCCCTATAATCATTCCTATATAATCCCCATATCTACCCTAAACCCTAAACCCTAAACATACCCCTATAATGGTCCTATAGTTCCCTGGGATCCCTATAGTAATCCTTATACAATCCCTATATATACCCCTATAATGGTACCTATATTCCCCTCTAAGCACCCAGTAGGATGATGTAAGCCTTATGAGATCTGGCCAAGGTGTTTCATGTAGGTTCCAAAAGCCCAGTGTCCTCATTGAACTGTTTTTGATGTGTGCGCATACATGTATGCGAAGGGGGCGCCCATTTTCAGTTTTTTTTGCTGGTTGTAGACTTGTAACAGGCGCTGATCACTGTCCAGCTTCCCTAAATCCTAAAAGCCTAAACCCTAAGCCCTAAAACCCTAAAACCCTAAAACCCTTCAAGCAGCCTGATTTTGTTTCAGACTCCCGGCGTCTATTTGTGAGCCAGAAGCCCTACACCCAACAGCCCCAACCTGCTAGTTAAGGTGGTACTTTCCCTAAACAGGGGGGCCCCGTTATATACCTAATAATGGAGAATCAAATGGACAAGAGCGTGGAAAATGAAATGGAAACTAGAGCTATATTGGGGCTTCTAGGGACTGTATATAAGCGGTTTCCCTAAGGGGGGGACCCCATTACAGCCACCCAAAATACTATAATCTCATTGTGGGGGTCCCCCTATAAGCTAGCCTCAAGTTTGGGGAAGCCCTTAGGTGATATCCTAGCCTCATGCGTGAGGTGCATCCCCAGGGAGCTTGAGCATGAACGTAGGCTCCCTAAACCCTAAACCCTAAGCCCTAAACCCTAAACCTTGGGTACAGCCCCAGTAACAGTCTGTATTAGGGGCCCTGCTAAGGGTTATATATAACCTTATTAGAATTATTATCCAACTGTTACTGAGGGGGGCAGTACCCAACCTAAACCCTAAACCCTAAGCCCTAAACCCTAAGCCCAAAACCCTAAGCCCAAAACCCTAAACCTTAACCCATCTCGAGAAGCTCTCCGATTTTTTCAGGACGTCCAGCAGCCCCAGGAGGGGGATCCCAAGGATAAGCCCCTGTGTCAGCAGACAGACTGTTATGATGATTATTGGTTTAGGGTTTAGGGTTTATGATGATTATTTCTACTATGATTATTGCCGCTTATCATTATTATTCTGTATATTACCATTCATACTCTGATTATACTTTTAATATCAGCAATGCTACTCTGATGTCCAGCAATTATATGGGAGACTCCCCAAATTAGGGTACCGGTTTGTGGGTCCCTATAGCAAGGGCCCTAGTATTTTTTGGGGTCTAGATTTGGGTCCCCCTCTTCAGGCAAACTGCCATATTCGGCTTTTCCTGTACTTAAGCTTCGATCGGCTCTAGAGTACAACCATGGAAGAGCGCTTGCGTAGGGAATCTTGCATGGAAGCCTGATGTCTTCTCAAGCTGTAGAAAGGCTAGCCACACACTAAACCCTAAACCCTATTTGGACATCTTGTTGGCCTACCAGAGGTTTAGGTATCTGACAGCAGTCGCTCCACCCGAAGCATGCGCATTGACATGACTAGAATTTAGTGTCGGGGGCTTCATGTTCCTTCCATCAAAAAAACATGGGTTAATGGGTGACGGAAAAGTCAGCTTTCTCATGTTTAGGGTCAGGATGTCAGGATCATTGGGCCTGCGGCAAGCAGAGCCCTCAGACTGTGAATTTAAGGTCAAAGATTTTGATAGGAAGTGTAGCTTTTTCTTCCCCGCGTATTTGGCGTGTTAGAATCTTTTGCTCTTGCGCAGTCAGGGCCTGGCGCTTAGGGTGGACTAGCCGCGATAAATCTGGGTGCATAACCCATCGTATCTTTTGCGCCTGCGGTTCGCGAGTACACCGGTCATGCTATCATGGTCTAAGTTTACGGCCCCCAAGTTTTAATTCTTGCTTCCAAAGAGGCAAGAGTCTTACCTGTTGGACGTAGATGGAGAGGCGCTCAGCTTGAGGATTCTGGTGAGGCCCAGGATTAAAGCCATAAAGCCCTAAACCCTATACACCCTATACCCCTAACCCTAAAACCCCATGAACCCTAAACCCCGTATACACTATGGGGTGGTAATATTCCCAGGCTTGTTGCAGGCCACTGATCTGAGGCTCCAGTGCTAATTACAATGCCAGACTTCTTTATGGGGTTTCCCAGCCTCAGAGATTTGTTTTGGGGGGGTCCCTGTAATAATAAGGATTATAGTATCGTGGGGGGACGTTGCAATATGCTGCAATCCCATCCCCTGCTGTTGTTTGCTAGTACAGCTCCGAAAGCTGTGCTGTAGATGCTTCTCAGGACAGTTCAATCTTGTGGGGGAGGAGTTGACATGGCTGGGTTACAGTTAAGGAACTTAATTTTAGTTACCATAATGGGCAAATATGATAAACATGAACGCTATCGAGCTCCCGCCTAGTCTGGCGGGGCGCGGAGCACACGAATGGGTCATGGCATGTGCCTGACACGTGGGGTTTATGGTCGAGGCAGTAACGAGGCAAGCCTCACTTCAGACGTGTTTGTTGCATGCCTGTTCCAGCCTTCATGGAGGGGGTTGGCTGGGCTTAGTCCATCAGCTTCAAGTGGGGGGGGAGGCGGGGCGATAAAAAGGAGCTTTGGACGAAAAATGCTCGCTGCCGGGGCGAGGTTGGAATTTCACGTGGGATGGTCAGGCTGGACTAGGCTACCCGCCACGGGAGGGGGGGGCGGGGGGTGGGGGTCGCCGCGAGCGAACCGGTCTGCAAAAGGGGGGGTAGGGGGGTTCTAGAGGGTTCTGAACGCCACGAGGCTGGATAGCCTCGACGAAATAATATGGTTTCCCCAAATAGTAACTTAAATTAAGTTAATTAACAGCAACCCAGATGGAGGGGAAGCGACGAAGCCCTAAACCCTAACCTGAAGTCCGAAGTCCTGCGCTCTCCAGACCAAGGATAACAAATTGGATTCGAAACAAGTACGACCGAAAGGCCATCTGCGGATCAAACCTACATTGGGGTTCTCTTGGTGTGTATGCATATGTACTATAGTCTAGTCTAACCTCCTTAAAGGGATTATATGGGGGGTTTTAGTAGGAGACTTCTATAGGGTTTATTAAGGGGGATACTAGGAGTTTAGACTATGGCTCATATGCGGGTTTCCGAGAAACTGGGGACTCCTTCGTAACGTCCCCAGTCCCTGTGTTCAGGAAACTGCCAGGTATAAAGTGGATATTTATCTCGAGAGACCATAACCTAAATTTCTACCATATATGAAGCTGAACGTCTGTTAAGTTCTTCTCAAGCCCTTCATATCACAGTAGTCTTCGAACATTTCCCACATTCTTCCCGTGCTCATTAACATTCTGGGGGAGGGTTACTTCCAGCGAGGGAACTGAGGATGGTCCTCGATGGTGACGAACACCAGAGGTTCTATCTCTCGGAATTGTGCATCAGCTGAGTTACCCTAAACCTTTCTTTTCTAAACCCTTAACTCTAATCCCTAAATCTTAAACCCATCCTAAACCCGTAACTTGAGTCCTACAGTTTTGGGGAGGTTCAAGTCGGCTCAGACCAGACCCCAAACCCCAAACTCCAAATCCCACCCTAAACCCTGAAAACCTAAACCCCAAACCCCAAACCCTCAACCCCAAACCCTAAACCCCAAACCCTAAACCCTAAACCCTAAACCCTAAACACCCCTTAACTCTTTGGGCCAGGATTGGGCGCCCAGGAATCAGCTGAGCCCTTCAGAGCTCCTTGCTCAGGCGCATGGACTTCAGATTTTGGAGAGGATTTGGGAGTTTCCCAAAAGTAGGGGTATCTTTAAAGGGGGATATAGGGGTTATATAGGGTTTAGGGTGTAGGGGTTTCCCAAAATTAGGGGTACCTACTATAATGGAGAATCAAATGGAAAAGAAAATGGAAAATG